>JAJOOO010000285.1:0-70768 GCA_029582685.1 Solanum piurae | reverse complement strand
ATTTTCAAACTTTTAAAGGGTGAAATTTAAACTTTTATAGTTTTAAAGTTTGAATTTAAATTTTCAAACTTTTAAAGGGTGAAATTTAAACTTTTATAGTTTTAAAGTTTGAATTTAAATTTCAAACTTTTAAGTGTGAAATTTACACTTTTATAGTTTTAAAGTTTGAATTTTATTATTTAAATTTTTATACTTTTAAAGTGTAAAATTTAAACTTCTATACTTTTAAAGTTTGAAAGTTTGTATTTAAAACTTTAAAAGTATAAATTTTTAACTTTAAAATTATAAAAGTTTTAATATTATTTGAGTAATGTTCCTACTTTTTTAATTTTAATAATTTTTTTAAAAAATATATCTGTTGGGACCCGGTTTTCGGTCCGGTCCGAGACGGGTATGCCATATTTTTTCCGGAATTACTGGTTCCAGTCCGTTCCGATTTTGGTACGGTTCCGGCCCATGGTGACCGGTTCCGTTCCGATTCCGATCCGTCCCGGACCGATCGTCCTGATTCCGGTTCTGGTTCCGTTGCCAGCCATACCTGTGCATCAGTAGGGACTGGAATAGTAGAGTCATCAATCTTGACTGCTTCACATCAGTAGCAAGATCAACACACAATAGCGGGATATCAACATGTGGCTATCTCCATGGTGCATCAAGATTGGCATCATTTTATATGAGGCCGATGCCTACTTTCATAATCACCTCGAGCAACCTGTCACAGTACCTAATAGGTACAGAAGACTCCCAGCAGTGATGGAATATCAAACATGGGAAGGGCAGAATGGTGGTGGTCTGGAAGGACATGTCGTGGATCTCGACAATAAGAATGCGGCATAAATCAAGCTCCAAACTCGCCATCACAGCAGCAATCATCACGGCCCAGTCCCAAGTGACAACATTGTCTGCCTGTGTTACGACTCGAAAAAACTAGTAGGTTAAACTAGAGCCTTATATGAGAGTTTTTGAGTTTGATATGGGGTTTGATGTTATAAAATGCTCTCGAGCTTAGGTTTAGGGGTTTAGGGGTTAAACGTCAAGGTACGACCCCCAAGGACCAACCAAGGGTCCTTGAGGAGGACCCTAAAGCCTAACCCCTAAAGCTCCCCAAAACTGCCCAAGCTGCCTAAACATTGAGACCTACGGATAGAAGCTACGGGGCGTAGGTCCATCCACACCTTGTGGGGGTGTCTCGTAGGTCAAGCCCTCAAAAGTAAGCTGCAAACCACCCACCCACGGACCTTCAGGATGGGGCATAGGTGGACCCACGGTCCGTGGGTCATGGGCATGGGTCACACCTGCACTTTCTGCCAAGGGTTCGACCAAGAGAGTGGCAATTAGGTAAATTCCTAGGGTGGTTAGTTAATTGAGAGGTCATTTTATATTGATTAATTAGACCTATTTAAGACCTTTTAAGTCATTAACCACCCCTTTACACTTCATAATTCCCAAACCCAAAATAATAACCAACTCCTCTCTAAAAAATTCATTGAAGAAGGTCAAGTTAGAGCTTGAAGTAGGGATCTTTCTCTCACGATTTTTCTATGATTTCTTCATCTAAGTTATGGTAGTCTTGATTCATGGAATGCTTTCATCCATGAAGCCCTCAAACTTTCAATTACAAAGTTGGAAATTCTCCAAAACCTAGGGTTTTCATTCTAAGTCATGGATTCTTTCTCAAAACGTTTTCAATGGTTTAATTATCATATATTAAGATTGAATTGATGTTTTATGGTGATTTTAAGATAAAATCTCCCATGAATCCATGAATTCCCCATAACCCTAATTTATGACTATGTGATGTGGGTGAATTGTAGTAAGATGAATGTGATGCAATTGTTCTTGTAGTAGTTTAATTACTTGAAACATGTCAATAGCCATGCCTAATTGTATTAATTCTAGGTGTTTTGGTGAATTATTATTCATGGTCCTCAAAGGGAAAATTATGAAGATTGTTGTATAATCATGATATTTTTGTACATGCTTTATGATTTCAATGAAAGTAATGTGATTATGACTATAATGCAATGATGATATTGTTGAAAGGTTATTATCAATTATACATATGTGAATGATGATGATATGTTGTGAAAGGTTTCTTCAATGTAATGATACATCTTGAATTGGTAGGCTTAGGGCATTCTCTTCTTGTGTAATTGAAAGTGATATTGATTGATGTACCTTGGAATGGTAGGTTTAGGGCATCATTTTCTTGTGTAACTAAAGTATCTTGACTTAATAAACCTTGAATTGGTAGACCTAATGGTGTTTTCATTTCATAAATAATGAATGAAGTATTCTAAGGCTTTGTCTTGAATCGGTAGACCTAATGGTGGTAGCTCTTGCATGATGAGTCTATGAACTACTATAATGATGAACCTTGAATAGGTATACCTAATGGTGGTATCCCTTTCTTGAGGATTCCATTAGCTATCCTAATAATGTACTGTGAATTGGTAGACCTAATGGTGGTAGCCCTTTCATGTGTTTAATAATGTACGTTGACTCAGTAGACCTAATAGTGGTAGCCCTCTCATGTGTAATAATGTTAATGAGAATGAACAACTCTATGGGAACTTTCACCTTAGCAAGTGGCTATGGTAAGGTGAAAGTTCTCCCCATGTTAGGCCGGGTTTCTATGAACACCTTTCTTATCCCATAACTATGTGTCCACATAGGTTATTAGCTAGTGATCCACCTAAGCTAAAATGTTACTAGTCCTACCTTAGGCAAGTAGACCAATCCTTTACGGTGTGGGATAGACACGGGATTCCATGATTTGCTCACATGGTCTATGTCGGTTAATGCTTATTCCCATCATATGCGTTATGTGCTATGGTTACTGATGTAGTTCTATGAAGTGTGGGTGGTAGTATGGGATGACATCCATGCATTACACGAGTAGGCTTTGAGAGTGGCTATGGTGTATTTCTCGAATGTCATAATGTCTAATGAAATGAATGTGCTCATAATGATGCTAATGAGAATGTTGAGTTAAAGTCTTAATGTAATGATGAGATTGTTATTATGAGTTGCTTTCCTTGTCATGACTTATTGAATATGAATGTTCCTTGTCTATGGTTGCCTCAAAAGGGTACTTAATGTGAGTGGTATTACGGGATGCCTTTCGTCCATTGCACCAGTATAACTTAGGGTTGACTTAGATGATAGTTGTAATGTGTTATAATGACTTACATGATGAATATGCTTATGTCTTACGTGTTTATACCAAAAGTTCATGATGATTCTCAAACTTTCTAAATGCATGGTTTTTAACCAAAATGTCCCTTTTAGCATGATTTTTGCATGGCTATCATACTTAGTGCATTTTTATGCTAACCCATATTTCTTCTACATTTTTACAATGTGAAGATTCCAGATCTTAAGGTGATTTCTTTGGATTAAAACTTTGATTGATTATTCTCTAAGCTTGTAGTGAGTCCTTAAGATTCGAGGACATATGAGAGTCTCTAGTATTTTCTTTAATGTCATTTTATGTTTCGGACTATGTTGAAGGGATTTGACCCTATATTTGATTCAAGTTGTATTAGATGGCCATGTGAGACAAAGTTAGACTTCCGTTGTTTTTAAATAAAGAATTCGATTGTGTAGATAAATGTTTTTAAATTTCGTACCAATTTCTTTTGTCTTATGTTATGAATCCTATGAGGCTTGTATGAGGCTTTTCAGAGTCTTGTACGCCGTGTTACATTCAGACTGTAGGCTCGGATCGTGACATCCTGAGAAGGGGACAGTCTATTACGAACCAACAACCAGAAAAACTTTGCAGTGAAGCTCAAAGTCGCCTTTTTTTTTATAGGAAATGACATGTTGTGCACCCACTTGGTATGCTCCCCATCCTCACCAATATGACGTGCCATCCCTTGAAGCAACGTCTCTCTCTGATCAGCATCTCTCTGAAAATACCCGCTCTGAAAATGCCCATCGTGTAGTCATACTTCGCTGTAAAGGGTTGGCCCAGTGGCTTGGTTTTCTTGGATATTGAATTTCAGACCGTGGCGGCGTAGGAAACATAAAACTCCTGAGTCATCTCCTCATTGCAGTTCCCTAGCCCCCGTGCCCTCCACTCACATATGTACCTCCGAAATAGCTCCTCAATAACGGGCACGGTGTGGAAACTGCCTGTAAGAATCCTACACTCCCTAACAACGGTCTTGGCCATCTTCTGATGTTCATTGTGCATGGTTTCATTTTCATATAACTGGTATTGGCTTGCCACGGACCATTTGTTCGGCTCAGCGACATTAGGGGCAGGCTCAACTCTGGGAGGTATCAGGATGTCTCCTGAACTATCGGCATCAGATGAAGAATTGGGATTGCTGCTAGAACTAGAGCCGGACTGCAACTCGCATGAATGTGTGTCGCCCTCCTCAGACTGGTGGAAGTGACCTCGTCACTGGATGAGATAACCTGCTGGGATAGCCTCCTAGTGGTCAGCAGTACAGTAGGGGAGCCTCAGGTAGTCTCCGGAATACACTCCTGATCAGTGTCCTCATCAAGCAGACATCGGGAAGGGACGACAGATTTGGACTTGCCCTTCCTCACATATAAGGGAGCTTGCTTTTGGGCCATGATACATGTGGAAGACTAGTTAGTACCAAAACAAGGAAATAAGACTCATGGAATAATGTTAGAACAAGATTCGGACCCAAACAAAAACTCAAAAAAAAATTACGCAGTAGCTGAACTTGTGACCCACAGTGGGTACCTATGGTTCTTCGATGGAACGACGGCCCGTGGGTCCCCTATGTAGGTCAGGTGGTGAATTTATTGGGTTTCAGATGGGGAACCACGGATGTGCAGAACAATCCATCGATCAAACGACGGACGGTAGTCCACACCGTGGTTGTAGACTTACCCCAATTGTTGTTTGCCACTGATCCACGGACCCCCACATATGGTCCGTAGGTTGACCTACGGTCCGTGGATGGTGTTCGTAGATCAGTTTTGTGCCAGGCATAAAGTTCAACTTGCATTCAATCCACAATTACAACAATCATTAAATCAAACTAAGTCTAATTCATGCATTTCAACATAATATATTGTAGTTCATCATCCGTAGGGTTGTGATCGTGTAATATTTCTACATTCAACACAAAACAACTTTGAACAACCCTAAGTCAAAACTTCCAATTTAGACCTTTTGAACTATTTATTCTATTTAGATCTACCACACAGTCGTAGTATCATCCCAAGGCCAGTACCTCAACTAATTTATTATCAATTTAACACATAATCAACTACCCAAAGTCAAGTTCCACTTTGTGACCTCATGATTAAACAATGAACAAGTAATTCAAAGTTCAATTGAAATCTCTTACCTTTCAAGTAGGAAAAGTAGATGAGTGTGTGATGTAATCAACAATGATCCTAAGACCGATCATGATGCCAAACCCGGATCGTGGATGCGTTGTGGAAATGGAAGATTCAGAAGAAAATGGAGATTTTGGGAAAGAGAAATGGGTAATGATGGAAATTGAGGGTTATATGGGTTTGATATGGAAGATTAATGGGTGAATTGGGATGGATGAAACGGTTTATAATGGTTGGGGGAAAAGAATATGAATTGCTGTGTTTTTTAAATGAAGAGGTTATATTAATTTGGGGTCCGGTTCGGGTCAGGCAGAAACCCTAGCTTGGACCCACGAGACCCCGTCGACGGCCGATGTGTCAACCTATTGTCCGTCCGTCAGGTCTGTAGGTCACTTTGACACTTAAAAAAATAGAAAACTTACCTGGGATCTACGGACGCCATCCACGGTCTGTGGGTTGACCAACAGACCGTCGATGGGGATCGTAGACCACTGCACAACTTTTTTCTGTAGATATAGCCTTTTCATCCCTGCACACGTAGCAACCAGTAGGACTTTCTTTTTACATTTTCTGGAAAAAATTTAGACACGGACCCTATTCTATATCTAGCCAACACTAAACAGAAAAATAAACACCTATCTAAAGAGCTACAAAATAAAAAACAACGAAGAAAACTCCTATATCAAAAATAATCTCCTATAGTTGTCTAGATTGTACATCTTGGGTTGCCTCTCAAGCGGCGCTTGATTTAACATCGCGGCACGACGCAGACACCTTGATTACTCAGACTTCATCAAGATAATAAGCCTCTATCACTTTTTGTACACTATCATATTTCCCCAAGTAGACCGATCCTCTGTCTGTTTACCTTAAACCTCATCCCTTCCTTGTTCTCGAGCTCAACCGCTCCATGTGGAAATACTTGAGTTACTCTGAATAGCCCGGTCCACTTGGACTCAAGCGTTCCAAGAAACAAGCGCAACCTTGAATTGAATAAGAGCACCAAATCACCTACAACAAATTCACGCTTTTCAATCTTCTGATCATGGTACTTTTTCATCTTTTCCTTGTACAATGCTTAACACTCATATGCTTTTAGGTGAAACTCATCAAGCTCATTCATATCATTCAATCTTAGACTTGATGCGGCACCCCAATCAAAATTCAACTTCTTTAGCGCCCATATTGCTTTATGCTCTAGCTCTATAGGTAAATGGCATGACTTCCCATATACAAGTTGGTAGGGGGACATACATATAAGAGCCTAGAATGTTGTTCGATAGGCCCATAGAGCATCATCAAGCCTTCTTGACCAAATAGTTTTATTGGCGTTCACAGTCTTTGCAAGGATTTGCTTTATCTCTCTATTTGACACCTCAACTTTTCCACTAGAATGAGGATGATGAGGAGTGGCTACATTCTGGCGAACACCATATTTCTCTAGCAATGGCTTGAACAACTTGTTACAAAAGTGAGAACCTCCATCGCTTAAGAATCCGATGACACTCTTTCCCTCATTGTTTGAAAGCACAATTGCTTCCACCCATTTCTATACATATTCAGCTGCAACACGAATATACTTCATCCCATGTGAACTCACAAACGGGTCCATGAAGTCAAGACCCCCGACATCAAATAGCTCAATCACCAATATTGGGTTCATAGGTAGTTCTTGCTTCTTTGAAATCCCTCTTTCTCGTTGGCAAGGATCACAAGACCTGGCGAAATCATGAGCATCTTGGTGGATGGTAGGACAATAATACCCACACTGCAAGATTTTATGAGCAATCTGAATACCACTATGGTGCCCACCAACAGGAAATGAATGACACGCTCTAGTATACTCATCATCTCAACCTCGGGCACACATCAACGAATAATCCCATCAGCACAAATACGAAACAAGTAAGACTCATCCCAAAAGAACTTCTTCACATCAAAAATAAACTTTTTCCTTTGGTGAAATGACAAATCCGATGGAACCAAATCGCTTGCCAAGTAGTTAGAAAAATCTGCGAACCAAGGGATAAGATCATATAAAGCAGCCAATACATGTTCATCTGGGAATGCATCAGTAATCTCAGCCCCATCTCTTAACTTGAGCATAACTTCCTCCTCCAATCAGGACAAATGGTCGGCAACCTGATTTTCTGTTCCCTTCTATCCTTAACATCAAAATCGAACTCTTGCAGCAATAATACCTATCTAATCAACCTCGGTTTGGCATCTTTTTTAGCCATCAGATACCTCAATGCAGAATGGTCAATATGCACTATGACCTTAGTACCAACAAAGTAGGATCGAAATTTTTCAAATGCAAAAACCACAGCAAGGATTTCCTGTTCAGTCACAATATAGTTTTTTTGAGACACATTCAGAGCTTTGCTGGCATAGTAAATTAGATTAAGAATTTTCTCTCGCCTCTGTCCCAATACCACACCAAGTGCCACCCCACTCGCATCACACATCACTTCAAATGGTTGCCCCCAATCCGGTGAAATAATGACAGGTGTTGATACTAACCTTTCTTTCAAATCTCCAAATGCTCTCAGACAAGCATCATCAAAATCAAACTTACACTCCTTTTCGAGTAGCTTGCACAATGGGTGTGCAATTTTTGAGAAATCTTTTATGAACCTCCGGTAGAAACTTGCATGCCCAAGAAACCTCCAAACACATTTTATAGAGATGGGTGGTGGAAGATTTTCTATTACATCAACTTTGGCTCTATCAACCTCAATACCCTTGTGTGCAATTCGATGACCCAGAACTATCCCCTCTTTTACCATGAAGTGGCACTTTTCCCAATTGAGCACGAGATTGCACTCTTCACATCGTTTTAGTAACTCAGCCAGATGCATCGAACAAACATCAAACAAGTCACCTACCATAGAGAAATCATCCATAAATACATTAATCGTGTGGTCCACCATACATGAAAATATTGATATCATACACCTCTGGAAAGTCGTTGGAGCATTACACAACCCAAATGGCATCATTTTGAAAGTGAAAGTCCCCTATGGACAAGTGAAGGTGGTTTTCTCTTGATCTTCCAGAGCTATGGAGATTTGATTGTATCCGGAATACCCATCTAGAAAACAATACCAACCTTTACTAGCAAGACGATCCAGCATCTGGTTCATGAACGACATCGGGAAGTGATCTTTTTCTGTCCAGGCATTTAGCTTGCGGTAGTCCATGCATACTCTCCATCCATTCACTGGCCTCATTGGAACTAGGTCATTTTTCGCACTAGGAACCACAGTAATCCCATCTTTCTTAGGTAAACACTGAACAAAACAGACCCAACTACTATCTACAATGGGGTATATGACTCCAACATACAACCATTTAATAATTTCCTTTTTCACTACCTCTTGTGGTGGATTAAGTCTCATTTGGTGCTCAATACTTGGCTTACTGTCCTTCATGAGTTGGATTTTATGAAAACAAATGCCAGGAGGAAACCCAATAATGTCCACAATCGTCCATCCAATAACTCTTTTGAACCTTTTCAATGCAGAAACCAATGCCTCTACTTGTTCTTTACTCAAATCAGCAGCAATGATTAATGGTAAAATGCCATATTTCCCCAAGAATACATACCTCAAATGAGATGGTAAAGCATTGAGTTCCAGTTTTGGAGGCTCTTCCACAGACGGTTTTGCAGGTGGAGAGTCACGATTCTTCATATCTAACTCCAATCTTTTTTGTTTGGAACGGAATTCGAACCTATCAAGTGTGGAAACTAATTCATCAGTCTTCAATACCATCACCATCAAAATTCATCATTACCGCTGATAGTGCATCAACACCCAACCTATCTTCAATAGACACTTCAGAACCTCGCTCAACAATATGATTCACCATCGATACCGACTTAAGATCACTTTCCTGCTTCATAAACCTATAGATATTAAAAGTTACCTCCTCATTATTCAGTCGGAACTTCATTTGTCCTCTCTCCATATTGACTAAGGCATGCCCAGTAGCAAGGAGTGGTCTCCCTAAGATGATGGGAACCTCAAAATCAACCTCACAATCAAGTATCACAAAATCTACCGAAAAAATGAACGACTCCACTTTCACAAGGACATCTTGGAGAACACCAATGGGCTTCTTTACAGTTCTATCAGCCATGTAGACCCATTACAGTCGATTTTGGAGCCCCTAAACCCAACTTCTTGTAGATGGACAATGGCATCAAATTAATGCTGGCACCTAATTCGCACAATGCTTTCGCAAAGTGTAAAATCCCAATGGTACAAGGAATAGTGAAAGATCCAGGATCCTCTTTTTTCTGCACAAGTGACCTAGCTGTAATAGCACTGCAATGTTGTAACCTTTCTTCATCCTCAAAATTGACATCCATCTTTTTGGTCACTAAGTCCTCCATGAATTTTGCATACCCATGCATTTGATCCAAAGCTTCTATCAATGGAACATTAATGGAAAGTTAATTCAACATAGTTATGAACCTACGATATTTTCCTTCCTCGGTCTTTTTCACCAATCTCATTGGCAATGGAGGTGGAGGTCTAGGCATGGGAACAACTTTTTAGGTCACCTATGCTTCCTTCTCTATAGCATATTTTGACTTTCCAGTAACCTCAATCTCATCTGCATCTTCTTATACCACACTTTTAACCTCATATGGCATAGGGGGATCAATGGTTTGTTTACCACCGCGAGTGGTGACTTCTATACAATGCCCATCATTCATCATATTCTGGATGGTGTTGGTAGGGAGTGTACCAGGCTGACGTGGGTTCACAGTAGTTGACAACTAACTAAACTGTTGCTCAAGTTGCTTGATCGACACTACATGGGCATCAACTTTTTGACCGATTCCAGACAAGCCATTTTGCATCTCTTTCAGATTCTCATCAGTTTCATCAAACCTATTCATCATCTTTCGCATCATATCCTCAATGCGTGACATACTACTTCCACTCTCTCTATTACCAGATTCTTTATTACCAGGTGGAACATAGGGCCCAACTCTCCCATTCATGTTGCCATAGTTGTTCTGGTTGTAGTTGTTATCACGATTATAGTTCCCATCCCAGACATAGTTTCCCTCTCGATAGTAGTTTCTATAGTTTCGACCTTGGTTTCCTTGACCTTGGCACTAATTATCCGAGTTGAAACCTTGGACGTTGGTTCGAAAACCTCCCGTCTGATCATTAACCAAATATGTATCCTCCTCATAGTAACATTCCTCAACTAGTGGTAGTGGAGTTCTAGTTAAGTAGTTTACCGCATTCACCTTTTCTGCATTTCCAATCACATGTTTCAATACCAAGCCTAGTTATTTCCTCATCTGAGCCATCTTTTCATGAATGTCATCATTGGATTTACTTGGTGCAATTTGAACAACGAACGTGCTCCTTCCAGTATTATCCTTTCTCGTGCTCTATGCCTTATTATTCTGGGAAATCTTCTCTAGTTTTTCAGTGATCTTCTCAAAAGGTCAGAAAACAACACAACAACATCATCGGTCAATTATAGAGGGAAGACTCTCAAACCTATGACATCCATGTCTAATTCTGGTCGTCCCACACAACTATTACAGACACTTCTCAATTTAACCCTGTGACCATGTGGATCTTCCGAAGCTAGACCAGAAAACAACCATCTTGTTGTAATCATTTGCATCAGATTGCTAATCACCATAAATGTATGCCCTGGAGGTAGAGGAGGAAGAACAATAGGCTCTTCTAATTCAACTGTATTATAGTCAACCCTGTAGTTATCACGCAACCTAGGTGCTGGCATATTCTGTACCCCATCTGCATCTTTGATTAGATTACCACCATAAACCTGAGCAGGTACATTAACAACTCCAGGAGGCTGCAATTCATCTCCATCCTCATGATCCTCTCTGATTGGATTATTATGTACCCCTAGATTTGCCATTTTTCTCAAAGTCTTTCTTAGTTCATGATCGTAGGGGGTCAAGGGTTCGTCTCGACTCTGTGTACTTGGCATACACTAGAGTTGGAACTTGTAGAAAATAAAAACAAAACAAAACAAAATAGAAAATCAGAAAATACTTGACTAAAGTTCAATTATGTAGTTAAACTTAATCAAAAAATCGTATTCCCCGGCAGTGGCGCCAAAATTTGATATGCTCAAATTACACCTCCCTAAGGAAGTATAAGCGATCGTTGTCAAATAAAGAACCCAACTTGTACGTTGGAGTCGATCCCACGAGGAATATGGTTTAGACATAAACTTAACTCACTATTATCTCTGTTTAGTCAAATTATTTCTGAGAAAAGTAAATAGGGGGGATTCTTAAGTAAGTAACATATTTGAATGCTTAAATAACAAGTAAACAAAATTCAGACTTTGAATTATCAATATGAGAAGGAAACTAGGGTATATGTGTTTCCCACAAGCTCTTAACGCAATAATCCTAATAATAGTAATCCTTTCCTAGTGTTTTACATGCAAAGTTGGTAAGTTAGGTATCCCTAAGTGATTGGTCCTCCAAGTAGGGAATTTCACCACGTAGCTTGGTCCGGCTACGTGTGTATGCTTTACTAACCCTTACATTTACCCTAGATTAGTTGTCATATCAATGTAGTTTAGTTTACACCCTCACTCCAATTGACATCAAACTATTAGATAGCATCCACTAAATCTGTGTTCTTAAATCCTTTTCTCATTCATTACCTCCTTGGTCCGGCAAGTAAGAACGATGCGAGTTCTAACGTGTGCACTCGTTAAAAAGACTTCTAAATGAAAAGATTAACAATACATGCATAAACACTATTATACTTTGTTAATTGCTCATGGTTCCCACAACCCTTGTTGTGGATTTAGCTACTCATGCTTGAGAGTTCACAGTTCATAATTAGGTTAAAAGAATTCATGAACTTACATTAGAATAGATGAAAAGCCAAATCTTGAATTGAAATTCAAAGTGAAAATTGTTTTGAACGAAATCCAGAAATTTTATTGCTAAAAGTTTGCATCTTAATTCCCAAAGAACAAAAACTAGAAGTTTACAATAATGTATAACCCCCAAAAACGAGGATTACAACTCATATTTATAGAAAACAAATCTTAACTTAAATAGGAAATAAAACTGCTCAGACGCGGCTTCTATTGACGGCACGACCTACGGACCATGGGTCGACCTACAGTTCGTAGGTTCCCAATCGTTGTCCAACACTTAAAAAATAAAATCAGGCACTGGAACTTCAACTTTTTGATCTTCAATCGACATATGTGCAGGACGGCCCGCGGGTTGACCTACGGTCCGTCGATGCCTCCGTGGTTCCATACTTGGTCAGACTTCCCTGATCTTCCACCTACGTTTGCCCACCTACGGTCCGTGGATTAGACTACGATTTGTCCTGTAAGTCCATGTTTTGAGTTGTGAAACTCAACTTCCAGATCAGGACCTATGGCTTCCCATCCACGTCCCGTCATTGGACCTACAGTCTGTGGGTGTCTTTGTTGGTGGCTACTTCTGCACTTTTTCAGCTTTCATCTCCATCAACCGCATCCAAGTCTATTTCTTGTAAAAATTACACACAAAATTATTTCCAATACAAAATAGCCCAAGACACACACAAACTCTAAGTGAAACATATCAAAAATACCGTAAACTCACGGTATATCAGTGTTGGATGCTTTTGTTGGTGTTCAAAAAAACAAGAGATTGTTTCTCAATCAATTGCACAGGCAGAATTCATTGCAGCTACAGCTGTAGTAAATCAAGCTCGATGGATAAAGAAAATATTTTTCAATCTTAGGTTGAAGATGAAGGAAAACACTGAGATATTTGTGGACAACTAAGCTGCCATTTCTATTTCTCACAATCTAGTTTTTCATAGAAAGACCGAGCATTTAAATGTGAAGCTATATTTTCTTAGAGAAGTGCAAGAGGATGGTTTAGTGAATCTGGTATATTGTAGAACGGAAGAGCAGTTGGCTGATATTTTTACAAAAGCTCTTCCGACAAGAAAATTTGAGTTCTTGAGAAAGAAACTTGGAATTTGTAGCTCTTGATGCAAGGAGGAGTGTTGAAATCTGCCTCATGAGCTATTAATTGATGTTGAGTTGGCATGATGACATGGCTGCTAATGTGTTTTTTGTTTTTTGTTTTCAGAAGATAGATATTGTCTGTTTTAGTTTTTCAGTTGTGAGTTTCCTAGTCTTTAGGAATGTAGAGTTATTGGTAGACTTGGTGCCTAGTTATTAGGAAAATTATGGTTTTCATTTACTGCATTATATGCTGCAGATTGTTAGGAGTTTTTTCTATTTAAATATTTCTTTTTTCAGCATGAAGAAAAGATCTCTTTTTCTTCTTATGTCGTATGTTTTTCTTTAGCTGTTAACACCAACAACTAAGCTCTACTTTAAGGCACTGAGAATTAATCTAAAATGTACGATTCTTTACACATGTTGGATACATGGTTTATGAGTTCTAAGTCAGCTTCTTGGTGGTAATGCATGAAAGTTCAGTTGGTAGAGATGATGAGAGGATGAAAGTTCTTAGAAAGTTGATTAGTAGGAGTCTATGGAGTGGTTAAGGTTCTAAGATTGAATGTGGTGTAGTTAATATGTGGACAATGTGTGATACTAGGTGTTTTGTGATATGAGCTCAAGGTTAGCTGAATGTAGTGGTAAGGAGTAGTGTTCTTGGGATGAGATTTCCTACAAAAGTATATCACCCGAATTTTGTGATTTAGATCAGAATAATCACCCTGTGTTAAGTACTTTGTGATTCTGAGTTAGACTTGAATATAGTAATAGTAACCCCTTTCCATTCACAGACCAGCCATCATTCGCTGACGAATGATCCCAAGGGGGAAATATTGCAACACCCTGAAAATTTCTAAGTTAAGACTCAAACCATTCTTCATTTACTTATAGGGTCATATCGGGTGATTTATAAATTTCCCATATGTGTAAGGTGAATTCTTTAGTGTGGGAATAATTTAGGATATCAATTAAGGTCACTAGAAACTCCAAGCACAAAGTAGAATTGAAAGTTTCCTTATCGATTAAATATTGATGAAAGATTCTACTTGGGTCAATTTCAAACAATCATATCTATTAGAATATAAAGAGTCACGTGGCCCATAACCTATCAAACTAAAGGTATTTGAATATTCTTTTCAACGCCACCAATTTCGCAACAATACAAGGTTTGCGTAAAAAGTTATGACCATTTTAGTAACCTGATGCAGTGTTGTGAAGAATTAGCCAACGGGAAAACATTTAAAAATGTTTTTGTCTTTTTACCTCTAATAAAATCCTAAACGAATTTCTTGACTAATTAAAGACTCAAAACAGTCAGATTTTCATATCTTAATTCATCATTCTCTTCTCTCTCAAACCCTAAGGGAAAATCAAAGTAGAAGACTCCATTCAAGATTCTTTCAATCATTTTCAAGATCCTTTGTCAAGGAAAGTCTTTCTCCAAGAATTCCATTATTTCCAACTCAAATTCTTCCATAGAATTATGAATCACTAATGAAAATCATAATTATTGTTCATAGAGATTTCAAGAAACTAATTCAAGAATCTCAAGAAAGGTTTTCTTGATTGTTCTCCTTCAAGCTAGGGTTTCAAGGCTTCTAAGCAAGTTGTTCTTCAAGATTCTTCAAGAACCTTGTTCTTCCAGGTATGTAAGGCTATCATAGTGTTGGACTAGTTCATTCTCACGCCCTACATCTACTTTCATATCAGTAAAAGAGTAATCTAGGATTCTTTCCCTAGATTTGAGTATTCTTGAGATAAGTTGATTTTAAGTTCTTGAGTTCATGTTTCTTTTTGAAATTCTATTTCTAATTATTTGAATTGTTATATGTTATACATTAAGATTCTTGAGTTGATTCGTTCATGACTACATTTTAACATGAACCCTATGAATTAAGTATTCTTGAGATGAATAATGTTGTTGAGTTCTGAGATGTTGAGTTCTAAGTATTGAGTTTTCTATATTGCTATTAAGATCCCTAAGTTGTGTCGTTCATGTCCATAATCCGCATGAACCCTATGAATTGAGTTATAAATCTTGAGAAATTCTTTTTTTAAAATACAACACTTGAGTTTTAAACTGAGTTTTTTGAGGAAGTAAAGATGAGTTTTGAGAAAGAGTTTGTAGAACATGATTAGTATGACAATCGAGTATGCCATCAATGTTTAAGAAGTATGGTATCCAGTTATGCCATCAATGTTTATGCAGTATGACTTCTCGAGTGATCAATGCTCATATCACAATATGATTTTGATATATTTTTGAGGAAGAGTTTTAAAGTATGAATTGAGTAAGAGTATAAGGGAACTAAGTATTCCCAAAGGTATCATTTTTTACATTGATAAAAGAGAAACTTTGATTTCTAAATGAGTTATGAGTTCAAAGTTATTTCAAGAGTAGTTACCTCTTTTAAGAGGATAGTTTGAGTAATTATCGCAAACCAGAGGAAGATTTTTTTTTTTTAAACATTGAGCATGAGTATATATTATTGGGAGTAGTATTGAGAACTGATATGGGGATAAGCTCAGACAACTCACATTCCTCAAAAACCATGTATGCCGACATGGGTACAGGATCATACTTTTTAGATGAATCCCAAGTGTCTTTGGGCAAAGCTTAGTGGATCCACTTAGTAGAGGTGTTCTATACCCCGGCAAGGTACAATACAGTTCTAGAAGCGTGAGCGAGACACTTTATCATCATGTAGCTCATAGTGATGGTTGTTGGTTAGAGAATCTCCCAAATAGAGTTAAAAGTGTACTTTTATTATACGGAAAAGGGCCTAAAATACCCTCGAACTATTAGAAAAGGTACAAAACTACACTTCATCCACCTATTGGCTCCCAAATACCCCTGACATCCACCTATTGGCTCCCAAATACTTTTTCACCCACCTTTAGGTCCAATATTGACCACTTTTATAGCGGATTATCATTTGAATAATTTTTTAAAAATATGTGGCGACCATCTATTAGTTACAATTGAATTACTTAAATTAATTTACAAACTCACCCATTACTAATTATACCCGACCCAAATTGACTACCTGTGACTCAAGTTAATTCTACCCGACCCAAATTAACTACATCATCCCCAAATTACATTTACCCCACCGATTAAAACAAATGCATCATTCATTCCCAACATTTCACTTCCTCTTCCAACCTTACTTTCCCAATATATTCACTTAAAATCTCGAAAAAATACTACCTAAATACACTCATGTATCTCCATAAAAAATTACCAACAAAACACACATGATTTTTTATGGTGATACATGTGTGTATTTAGGTAGTGTTTTTCGAGATTGTAAGCAAATATATTGGGTAAGAAGGTTGAAAGATGAAGTGAAATATTGAGAATGAAGGGTGTATTTGTTTTAATCAGTTGGGTAAATGTAATTTGGGATGGGTGAAATAAATTAATTTGGGTCGGGTGTAGTTAATTTGGGTTGGGGGTCGGGTATAATTAATAATGGGTGAGTTCGTAAATTAATTTAAGTAATTGAATTGTATCCAACATATGGTCTCCATGTATTTAAAAAAATATTTAAATGATAATCAGATATAAAAGTGGTCAATATTGGACCCAAAGATGGATGACAGGGGTATTTGAGAGCCAATAGGTGTATGGCATGGGCATTTGGGATCCAATAGGAGGATGGAGGGTAGTTTTGTACTATTTCCAATAGTTCAAGAGTATTTTAGGTCATTTTCCACTTATTATATCACTTAATATTTTGAGTTCAGAGATGAGTAAGTATTTTTGTAAAGTTTTAATGATTCCACTCCTTTACTCCTTTACATTCAGTTGAGTATATATTTATATCTATTACAGTCCTTTCATTCAGCTATATTACATACTCGTACATTCAATGTACTAATGTCATACGACCTGCATCTTTTAATCATGCAGATACAGGTTCTTAGGATCCTCAACAAGAGTCTATTGTGATCACTTCATCCACCCGTCAGCTTTTGAGTAAGACCTACTTGCTTCCGGAGGACTCCAGTTTTGTGAGTTATTAGTAATAGTTTCGACAAGTCGTGGATCTTGTCCTGATACTCATCTTTATACGGTAGAGGCTTCATAAATGGACAGTTTTTAAGAGTCATTCAGTTTCAGATATTTTATTTAAAACTTATGTTTCATACTCAGTATATTAAGTTTTGTTTTGAGATTCAGTAAACTGATTTTAAACGTTTCTTTCAATTTAATGATCATGTTTGCTTGAGTTAGTTTTTCTCTTGTAGTCAGCCAAGATAAGGGTTCGTTTGGGACCAATAATGGTTTTTGAGTGCCGGTCACGTCAAGGGTGTAGGCTCGGGTCATGATAGTTGAAAGGTTTTCTCACCTAAAATGAATCAAAGATAAGGATCTATTCTAAGAATGAGACAACCGGAGATTACCCATGACCTCCAAATTAAATACAAGAGGTGTTTACCCATGTCTCATGATGTAAGGACAAGAGGCGATTACCCAAGTCCCTTAAAGAAAAGATGAATAAGAATAATAGATATTCCGTGGGAGTTATGCTTAGCGTCAAGTGGATAAGTGGCGATTACCCACGTCCCATTAACTATGTTCCAACATAGGATTGTCTATATAGACATTAGCTAGTGGATCCACGTAATTTAGAAAGTTCATGGTCTTATGTTGGACAGTAGGACACCCTTTTTCGATGTCGGACACTGTATTCCATGTTAGTAGCTCATATGGTCTTACATGCCAGTTAAAGGTAATTCTCCCACATTAACGAATCAAGGTTACTTTAAGAAGTATGTCACGTGTCTTTAAGATGATGTATATTTACATTGACCATATTTTATGACTTATATCTTCTATTTACATTCATGATTTAGCTTGGTCATTGCACTTTATGAAAATGTCCCTTTTCTCATGTTTTCAAATGTTTTATGCATGACTATCATACTTGGTACATATTTTGTACTAACGTATACTCTTGCCTACATTTCCCCAAATGTAAGGAACGACCTTACAGATTCGCACTTCCGTGGCTAGGATCTCATTTAGAAGATTGAAGTGTGGTGAGTCCTCATATTCTGATGACCGAGCATGATTTCCTTTTTTGTCCTTACTTTTAGTTTCGAAACTTGATGTACGGGCTACACCCCGATAAACTCTTATGTACAAGATGGATTTGAGACGATGTTTAGATTTCCCATTTTGTTTATCAACTTTTATATGTTGAAACTATCTTTTAAATCTCTTATATTCTAGTATCTGGTATGATGAAAGCTAAGTGGCTTGTACGGGGCCTCTCGGGGTCCTATATGTCATGTTAAGCCTAAGGGTTATCTTGGGTCGTGACAGTAAGTCAGGTCATGGGTGAGGGTTCGACAGTTATTTTAAAAGGGCTTTTAGGTCTTTTTCTAATTATATTAATCCAACAAGATGTCATTTTACCTTCTATTGTAGACCCTATATAAACGTTTTATCCCCAAAATTCCCAATTGAACTTATTCTCCTAAATTCTCAAAGTTGATTAAAGTCCTTCCCCCAATATTTCTCTCTCTGAAGGCTTAAAGAAGAAGGCTAGGTTTTCAAGGAGAAGTCTCTAATTTCACCATTGATAGCAAGCTTTGGCATCAAGGTATGATATTATTCACCTATGGAGTCCTTTCCTCCATAGGGTTCCTAAATTTCCCAATTTTTACAAGGTAGAATCTCCAATTGATGTTAGGGTCTTACTCAATCTCATGGGTTCTTTTCAATTATGATCTAGTTGATTGTTTTATGTCTTTTCATGAATGAATTGAGATAATGACATGCTTTTAAGTTGAATTCATATAAACCCATGCATGACCCATGATTTCTAGAATTGATCATATGATGAAGCTTTTGAATCATGAAAGATGAGTTTTATGAAGATATGCATATTCTTTATGAAAGTGATAAAAAATGATTAAAAGTTTCTTTGAGAGTGAAACATCAAGTTGTTGTTGTTGTTGTTGTTAGTGTGAAAGGTTTTCTCACCCAAGATGAATTAAGATTTAAGGAGTTATTCTAACGAAAGTTACCTTGGACTGGCTAACTTTGATGTGCCCTTCCATGGATGATGAGGCAAGCATCGATTACCCATGTCCTCCAATGATAAGAGAAGCATCGAATACCTATGTCTCGTGAATGTTAAGATAACCGAGTGGACAAGTAGTGATTACCCATGTCTCATAAACTATGTACCACCATAGGTTTGTCTAGATAGACATTAGCTAGTGGGTCCACGTAAGCTAGAAGTTCATGATTCTTACTTGGCAAGTGAGAACACCTCTTTTCGGTGTGGGGTAGACACCGGTTAAAGGTAAATCTCCCACAATAATGAACTAAGGTTACCTCTAGAAGTATCTCACAAGTGTTTCAAAGATGTTAGCTTGCATCGACCATGTTTTATGATTTATGTTTTCTAACCCCTTTTATCTTATGATTTAGCTTGGTCATTACATGTCATGTAAAGTTCTTTTTAGCATGATTTCATATCTTTTATGCATTGCAATCATACTTGGTACATTCCATGTACTAACACATATTCTTACCTACATTCTTTCACTAATGTAGGATTCGACGCTCCTATTCCGCATCTCTGTGGTTAGTGATCACTTAGTAGATATTGAAGATTGGTGAGTGCTCATGTTCTGAGGACTGAGACCTCTTTATTGCTTACTTTCTTTACTTTTCAGTATTGTACGTGATGCATGGGTTACGTCTCAATCACTCTTGTTGTACTAGATGACTTTGAGACTATGTTAGACTTCTGCTACACTTTTGTCAACTCTTATGATACGAACTGTCTTTTAAAATCTCTTGAATTTCTATTAACTTTTATGTTGTATGCTAAATGGCTTGTGTAGGCCTCTTGGGGTCCTATACGTCATGTTACACTTAGGGTATACTTTGGGTCGTGACACTTATTTCTAATGTAATTCCTTGTGGAATCGACCTCAACTCTTATTGAGTTCTGTAATTGACTTCGACTATTTATATTTCTTAATTCAAGTGTATGTTTGGACGTATAACTACTCATAAAGAATATACAAGTAAGAACCCTAATAATAGTATCTTATCTAAGTTGTATGGATCCCATTAAGTAAACAACGACCCTAACAACG
Organism: Solanum piurae; assembly: GCA_029582685.1. Lineage (NCBI taxonomy): Eukaryota > Viridiplantae > Streptophyta > Magnoliopsida > Solanales > Solanaceae > Solanum > Solanum piurae. Next base: position 50,305 of record JAJOOO010000285.1, on the reverse strand, counting down.
GCATCCAAAGGTCCTATTTATAATAGAAAAAATAACCTCTATTTCTAGTTGGACTCGATATTATCGGTTAAAAACTATCTCTGTTGAACCACGAATCTATGGCGTGACCTCCAACACGTGGATTTGGGGTTTGTGGTACTCAAACAATTTTTATCTAGGGTCTGCGACGCACCGATCTTTGCGCATGCAGTCAAGCTTTGGAACTCACTGAGATTTTAGTTGCAGTCATGGCGTGGGGCCCCTGCAAAAAAAATTGTGTCCATTTGATTAGTGGTAATAGAAAGAAGTTCACGGAATACACTTTAACTACACTCAATTATCTTCCTTTTCTTTGTTTCTATTTTTATGGAGGGGGGAGGGGCAGATTTTTGGTTGTATTATGCTTTGTTGTTCTATTTTTTTTCTCCTTTAATTGTATCTTTTTTATTGGCTAGAGAACTAAATGCTAAGATTCCAAAAATATGATATAAAGGGTCAAAATTGTTAAGAAAATATGTGTTCTAAAAATTTCAATTAAGATTATGATTGATTTTATTTTATTATATTTTTATCATGTTGTTTATTAATAAGTTCATCTTATTTAAATTAATTAGTAATTTTTATAACAACATTATATTTGGGACAATTTCTCAAATGGATTGAAAGTTTGTTTTAAATAAACTCTCAATTTATAAAAAAAAAATAGAACAAAATTGCAAGAATAATATGAAAACAATTCATGCGATAGGTGATAGTGTCAGGTTCTTTTATTTTTATTGAAATATTCTTAATATTCCTATTTGTTATCAGATAATGCTTTTCTAATAATTTGTCTTTTATTATTTGGAAAAAAAAAGGCTCCTGGCATTTATATATGAAAAAAATATACTCAAATATTGCTCTAAATAACTTAATCCTTTCAAGAATCTTCTTTTAAGTTATATTTATGGTATTCAAATATTAAAAGAACACAATTCTTAAACTTAATAAGGTATGTATGATAGCGTGAAGCAGAGACAAATTATGTAATACTTAATAAATAATATTTTAAATAAGGAGTTAATAATTTGAGTTTAAAATAGTCTAGAGGATTATTAAACCTTAAAATTAAGGGAGTGTTGGTTAGATTTATGCAACTATAAATAACACATGATTAGTTATGAATTTTTGGTATTATATTATACAAAAATTAATTATGCACAGTTTAATTATTCATGTATTACTTATTCAGGTTATTTCATCTTAAAACAGAAAAAGGATAACAATAATATGTTCCAAGTGAATTATGCCAATGTTCTTAGGAACTCACTCATTCATTCGACAAAAAAGGTAGAACCAATTCCTGTGAAGACAATCACTTATACGAATGGAATTCCTTTATTTGATATGGACGAAGAGTGAAGTGAAGCGGATGAACATCATTGAGAATCTCCAATAAGCAATAGTTAGAAAATTTTCATAAGGTTGGTTGGAGCTGGAGGAACTTAGGATGCTTATCCCGAAACAATGCAAATTAAAGGAGATTGTAAGATAGGTCTATTAAGAAATAGGCATGTCCTCATCAGACTTAATCAACAATAAGATTTCATTAATGTAATGTCCAAAAACATATATTACATAATGGCTAAGGACGTATATTCATATTGCATGAGGCCTCTTATATATGATAAAAAGTTTCAGGTTGCAGAAGAAACTACACAGGCTTTGGCCTGGATATCCTTTCTGAATCTCAAACTCACCTTTTTGTAAAGGAATCTATATTCACTTTAGCAACAGCAGTTGGAAAGCTCTTACATTTAGACATGACCACAATAAATAAAACAAGACCAAGTTGTACACGAGTTAAAGTGCAGGTAGATCTTATGTCGGATTTCCCAAAGTTTGTTGAAATGAAGATTATGAATGAAGATACTAAGGTGTCAAGGATATGGAAAGTGAAGATTCAATACGACTTGTTGCCTTAATATTGTAAACATTGTAAGGTTCAAGGACATGAAGAGGAGGAATGTATAAATTTACATCCAGATCTAAGGGTTGATAATGATGAGGAAAAGGGGCAGTCAAAGGGTAATGAAGTACTACATGAAGAGCAAGAAGAAACAAGAGGAAATGAGAAAAGGGAGACCTATCAACTGTTGAAAATCTTTCAGAAAATGTCTTCATCATGAACACTTGTACGAAATTCACAAAGCTTATACTTCACCAAGAATGTTTGTAGGAAATATCATAGCTTGAGGCGTCTAAAGACATTGTCCTTAAGGATATTTCACCCGGTATAGATGTATCCCCAGGATTCAACAAGCTCTTCTAGTATAAAACTAGGAGCCGACAAAAATTTAACCAACAAAAAAACCCAACACTAGAACATATGTAAAAGGATTATCTTCTTTTTCCATCTCATGAGAGTAAATCCACAGTCTTATATAGGCAACCAAATAGACCAAACCAAATAGCTCTAACATTCAGGAAAGAACAAAACGTCTCAAAATTGAAGAGTAATAAAGCCTCTAAGACTGGTGGATAATTGACTTAATGAATTGTCAATAAAGGGCTAACAATTAGTGACAATAAAGATTATGATTCAATTTCTCAGAATTAAACGTTAGTTTTGAAGGAGAATTAATAGAAACTCAATGTTATTAAATAAGAAATGAATCTAGAAAATAATATAAATACTTCTTTTTGAGTTACTAGAGTTTTTACAATGAACAAAGGTATTGGCATAGTGACAAGGCTAATACTATTGGTAAAACTGAAAATGAGAATGCCTCTGCTGCCTTAGCAGACATAAATGAGGAACACCAGATCGAATCAAGGCATAGTTTTTTTTTATATTATTATTCAAGATTGTATAGCACTCATGTGTGGCTTTACTTCTAATTCCTCATTTTTTGTTAAAAGACCAGCGAACCAATGTGCCCATTAGCTAGCTCGGGCTTTAGGTTCTATGTCTAATGCTATGGAGTGGAAAATAGATCCCCCATCTTTAATTCATGATCTACTAAACATTCCTTTGATTAATAATTGGTTAGAATGCCTTTTTCGGAAGAAAAAATATGTAATGTATCTCATACATCAAAAACCTAATGCATATTCGAGACAAACGAATCGATACACCAGCAAATCAATGGTAAAACAATTGAATTTATGCCATGTTAAACAATGATAATGGTTGTTCAGACATTTGCTGATTGCTTTTCCTTGTGGATAGAACCCCATTCTAACATATAGACATACCTTCTAGAGATTCTCCAATTTATTCACGCGGTTCCACCAGATGTCAGGTTCTCCATGTTGATAGATCACCTTCTCCACGTCCCAGCTAGCTCAACCTTTCTAACATGCGTGAATAACTTTGCATGTCTCATCTCATATAAGGATCGTCACCGTTCAAAAGAGGAGAAGTCTTCAAAATGATTGACAACAAGACAGGACCAGCTTGAGATCACAGGCCAGCTGCTTCCAATAATTTAGAGTGTTGGATGATCTCAAATGAAATACATTAGCAATCCAGTACGGTATATTGTTCATGAACTAATAGGGAGCTCGAAACTTTTTCATTAACAAGTAATCTAATACACAGCAAAGAGGTTTCCACCAAGCTAGGTTCATCTGATATTGGCATTCACAGCATTATACAAATGAATGGATCCTTAAGTTTAAGCAGATGAGACAAGAAGAACGCTAATTGAATACTGACTATGGATTTCAGTTAAGTGGTTTTTTTCTGTTGTGATAAATATCCAAAGTTTACCTCACTAATCCATGGCAGTTGAGTATTCTAAGAAAAGCTTAGTCATACAACAATCATGGAATGTGAAGGACATGGAGGATCGATAGATGCATAGTACATACAGCATGACCCTTTCCTGATGGCTTCAAGTCAAGCTCCAAAAAATAACATGCAAATGGATGTGTGAGTGATTATACTTTCAAAGCATTTAAGGGAATACCTTAAAAGAAGACACAGGTTGATGCAGGTGCAGTGGAAGTCAGATGATTTTTCATGCTCTCTTTTCATAGATTATATCATCCCAAATGTACTTGCTACTTTGAGTAGTACAACTACCAAAGCTTCGTTTTCCATATTTTGCTTACAACAAAAACTACTCTAGCATGACATGTTCACTGCTTTCTTCTCCTTCATTTCACAAATTACAGTTAAACTACCATATAAATGAAGATACCACTTGGCTTAATTTAAATTTCCAGAGTTCAAAGCAAAGGACTTAAGTCTTGACATTCATAAAAGATTTTGAATTTGTTTCCCCATGGAATACCTCATAGTTTTTAACCAAAGTTTCAGGCTATGTGGAGGTGCCACTTTAAGGGCATCCCAACTTCTGAATAGAATTCCAAGATTAACCTTAACCACATATTTTGAAAAGAAAGAATAGTTTATGGAGAAAACAAATTATTTACCAGTATCGAAAAGAATGGCCCCAAATAAGGTAGAATGGATATAGGAGACTCATAAAGTTGATTCCAACTAGACCAATATCTAGGCATGATTGATTGTTAGGAATAATTTGAGAAGGATAACAACAGAGTTGTGCTCTGACAGAGCACGGCTTTTCCTCTTCCAGAAGTATTCTAGAGTTATCAGTAGATACATGAAATATCTTTTAGAAGGAGAAAGAAGAAGAAGAAGAAACTGTAAATAATAAGACAACAATTACTACTATCATGTTTGAATCACAAGTAGTTAAAGTCAACTATATGATCCCTAATACATAGATTGTGATAATTGGGGTGTGAAATTCGCATAAAAGAAAAAATTCATTTGTGTTTTGACAAATAACTGAAACAAATATACATACTAACGAACGTAAGAAGCCATCATTAAACTCCAAGAAACTATATCCTTCTGAAGCATTTCATCAAACACCACTCTTGCAAACTTACACACCAAATCCTGCATACATTCTCAAAAGGGTATTGTTCACATGTAAATCTGAACCGAAACCCGACTTCACAGCCATGGAATGCAATGATCCACCAGTTCCAATCATCAAACAATGCCCAGAAACCTTTAGAACAATAGGGAATGTGAATTTATCTGGTTTTAATCAGATTTTTTGAAATTGTTTAAAGAGCTTCAGAGACTCTGCTTGGGAATATGCTCTCATCATTATGTTCCATGCGAAGATTGATTGAATAATGTGAGAATTATCAAAATTTGTACGGGTGAATTGGAGGGATTTTGAAGAAGATAATGATATGAACTGGGAGAGACGATAGTGGTCGTGATGAATACCAATTTGTGGCTCTGACAGAGCGCGACTTTTCCTCTTCCAGAAGTATACCAATTTGTGGAGTTCCTCTCAAATGTCATATCCCAATTGATTTGATACATTTGTCATTATTTTTTCTGTATCTTCTTCCTAACTCTGTTCTTCATTTTTACTACTAATAGTTGTTACTTCAATTACTTTTTTTATCTCACTGATTATATTTCTTTGATCTTAACCGCGGTTAAAAACTGTTGACCCATGTTGGAAATATGGGAAAAGAACAAGTGAGACCAATAGGGTCGCAGTTGAGTGTAACTTTTGTAAAAAAGTTACTAATGGAAAAATCTTTCGTCACAAACAACACCTGATTGGTACTTGCAAGGACGTCACATGGTGTGAACAATGCCCGAATGTTGTAAGGGAAGAAATGAAAAAATATTTTGATGAAAAGAAGGAACAAAAACGTCAAGCATTACTTCAATCGGATGTGACTAATATTGGTGATGATAAAGATGAAGATATGGAAGAAGGTGAAGCTACTGAATAGTCACTTCCTTCAAAATTACGAAGATAGTCATAGAATGCAAAAATCATAGAACCATTATGGTTTAAGGGGGAATACTAAAAGCTTACAAGGACGGGAAAAGAAGTAGCTACATGCCTAGTTGATGAAGCTGAGGAAGATGATGGTTCTATGTAAAATACACATGCATTAAGTTATTAAAATCTAATTAAAAATACATTAATCCAATGTTGATCAAATTTATTAAAAATTACAATATTGTTGGAGAGACATGCCGCATACCTCATTTGTATTGGCGCAATTTCTACTAAAAATTCTATTCAACGGTCTGCAAAAGCATCACCTCAGGTTTATACCTGAAATTAAAAAATTACATAATAAGTTCATAAAATAAAATTTTAATATTTTCATGTGAGAGATCAAATACTTAAACATCAATTTAAGAATATAATTTGAATGATAGCAAAAAATAAAAAAAATAAATGTAAAGAAATGCTTGAAAGAACATATGATAAGAGCTTTATGCTCTCTAAACCAAATTCAAATGTACAATATTATCATTAGAAGACAACGTATAAGAGACGTAATAGGTATAGTGATTTCTTGAAGAGTTAAAAAGTCATTCAATGTTAATGGTAATTTCTTGAAGAGTTAAAAGTCATTCAACTTTAATAGTGATTTCTTGAAGAGTTAAAAGTCATTTAACTTTAATGGCTTCACACTTATAGAATAATAATTCATTAATAATAATAATAATTAAAAAGTTGAAGGGAATTTTCGTAATCCAACTTTAGACTAAGCACCTTCCCACTTATAATATAATATATGATATGATATGATGATAAAAACATCATTGACTCTATCACTATTCTCTTAAAAAAAAAAAAAACTTTCTATGTTCACTTTTACTTGTTATATTTTGACTTGACACATTTATTAAAAATATAATTAATGATACAAGTATGTTATCAAACTATCTTCTATTAAATGATGTTTTGAAAAATAAGTATTTAATACTGAGAGTAAAACATGGGAAAAAAATTGTTGTCTTTTCTTGATATGTCAAAAGTGACTAGTAAAAATGAAAAATTTATTTTAGAAATAAGTGATAAGTAAAAGTGAACGGAAGGACTACAAATCACCTCAAAAACCTATGTTATATCGTTAAACTTTTTTTTTAATATAAGCCTTATTTAACTCATCAAATTATTTAGTTAAAATTATAATCTTTTTTTTTTTTTTAAATATCTTAGTTTATTAAGAAATTTTCAATTCTTAAGAATCATTTATCATACTTAAATATTATATTTGTTTTTCTATTATGAAGAATAAATTTTTAACACATATTATAATGAATTAATTTAGAATAGTTATGGATATATATTTCAAAAAATATTGCAGTTGTAAAAAATTCAAACGGAACCATGATATACAAATCTCTAAAACTAACTTACCATGTAAGGTCAATTAGTTATTAAAAAAATTGGGTACTTTAAAATTCATATTTAGAATATCTTTCTTTTAAAAAAATAGAAAGTAAATAATGTTAGTATTTTTATTTAATTGATGATAAAGTAGGAGAAATATTATTATATCACAAATTAAAGAAAATAAAATATTGACCTTTATTAATGAACATATTAATCTCTGTGTTACGTTATTGAATTAACCAATTAATTATTACTTATGTTTCGTAATTTGGAATGAGATAAAGGGTATATATTGGTGTTACTTTTATAAAATATATAATAATCACAAAAGAATAATAGAATTAAATTTTTTTAAAAAGTTAAATAATAAATTTATCTCTTTTACCATTTTTTCTCTATGTCAACATTATGGTTTTATTTTTATATTTCCATGAAAAATTACTTGCTTAAATTCCTCAAATAATTTACTTAGGAATTTCAAAAAAAAAAGGTAATAATTACCTATAAAGAATTTTCATTAAACTTTGTTTGATAGAAAAATCTACAGGATATTAGATTATTTGTGATTTTTTTTTGTATAATGTTCAAATAAATTACTATGCATGTAATTTACTTATATTTTTGTAAGAGACATGGGTTTGATGAGTTAAATAGATTTATTATTTTTTTCAAAAATGATAGTTTAATGACATATATAGATGTCAACTAGAATAAAAGGAGACGTTTGAGGTATTCAGAGGAGACGTATAATGTATTTAATATTTTTTGAGAAAAATAATAATAAATGAGTGATATTATCATCTTTTAAAAAAAAAAAAAGTGATTAGTGTAGGCAATTTTCAAAACATAAGTAATTATTTAGGAAAATAATATAAAGTTTATGTATCGGAAAAATTCTTAAACATGCAAATTACTTCTTCATAAACTAATCTATTCTTTTAAAAACAAAGAATAAGATAATAATTTTAGTTAAGTAAATTTATTATCTTAAAATAGGCTTTAATGACATGGACTTTTAAAGTGTTTAGTATTTTTTGAGTAAAATAATAAAAGTTAAGTGATATTTTTATATTAAATAAAATAAATATGATACTTAACGATAATTTTCAAAACTTCAATAACCATTTAGAAAACGAAAAGGGTCTAAAATACCTTCGAATTACTGAAAGTGGTACAAAGCTATCCCTGTCCATCTATTGTCTCCCAAACACCTCTGTCATCCACATTTGGGTCCAATATTGATCATTTTTGTAATGGACAATCATTTAAATAATTTTAATATTTTTTTAAAATATGTGGCGACCATCTATTGATTATATTTTAAATTATGTTGGTATAATATGTTGCAGATAATACACCAACAAATTACTTAATAACAAAACCGCTCATTCCTAATTATATCCGATCCAAATTAACTATGCTCATCCCAAACTAACTTAACCCAACAACTGAGCTGCTTCGCGTGGTAGATATATAATACGACCAATTGTAAAAATAAATAATTAAAAAATTCCTAAGTACATTTAGCGAAATCATTATTCATAACGAGGGGTAAAGAAAAAACAAAAAGTTAGATACTTTATAATAAAATATTATGAATTATTATAGTAATAAGAATTTTATGTCATGATCAACTACGAATACAAAAAGCTCTAAAAATTGGTGAAAGCTAGTAGAGATATTTCTTCATTTTGAAAAGAAGAGTTGGAAAAACACCATGCATCTTCGGTAATAAACTGCATTCAGAGGAAATTTCATAAATAACAAAGAGATTAAATTTAATAAGCTTTTTCAGCTATAATTTGCGTAATTACTTTTTATAGCTATAGTTTTATTTGCTATATGGATACTTTCGTTCGTATATTTCGCTTGTCAAATATACAAACATGATAAGTATATAGAAATTTTGTATTTATACATTTACGAATTTATCAGAATTTTTACAAATCAAATGTATCAACAAATCAGATACAAACAGGATAATTATATACAAATTCTGAATTTATGTAGTTATGAATTTTTCATAACTTATACAAATCAAATGTATCAACAAATTGTATATAAATAAGGTAAGCATATACAAATTCTAGATTTATACAATGAGGAACTAAATTATTACAAATTATGGATGTGGCCCACATAAATATGATTATATATATTAGTGGCAAAAAGTAATTTCTTCAAACTATAACTATGTTAAATAATTAACTAGTATATATTTGCTTAGTCATATAATTTTCCCAATAATTTTAACTAATTTTTAGTAACCAATAAATATTCGCTATATTTAAAACAAATATTAAAATTATTTAATTGATCATCTATATCCTCTATCTATCTATCTATCTATCTATGTATCTATCTATCTATACTACTTTAAAAGCATCTATACTACCAAACTTGAATATTGAATTACTATAATACTCCACTTAAAAATACTCAATTTATTTTATTTATTCATTTAATTAATTGTATTATATTAAAAGTAGATATTTTTTTCATATTAAAGTGTTGTGACTTTTCCGATGAGTTGTGACCTTTCCGAAGGGTTGTGACTTTTATGACGGGTTGTGACATTTCCGATGAGTTGTGACTTTTTTGAAAGATTGTGATTTTTTCAAAGGGTTGTGCCTTTTCTAATGAGTTGTATCTTTTTCAAAGGGTTGTGATTTTTTTAATAAATAGTGACTTTTTTTAAGAGTTGTGACTTTTCTAATAAGGAACAATTAGTAGTTATTCATACTACTATTTATTAGCTATAAATAGATGAGTTTCCTCTCACTTTTAAACTACGATTTTTTTAAGTTTTCTACTCTTCTTCTTCTCAAAAAATCCCAAGTGCTATTTGCAACAAATGATTAAGTTCGAAATTCGAGGTACTACATAAGAAACAATTGGTGAATAAATTGTAGCAAATCATTCATCAATCCACATAAGACGAACACAACTTAATGTTTTTGTACCTTGTGCAACAAAAGTTAAACAGGGTACCTTGTGATCTTGAATTAGACATCGTACATGAGTCCAAATAGCTACAAGAATAGTCATTTTCTATTGAGCCTCTGTAATTCTCTCATCCTTCCGGAAGTGTGAACAAGTTGCTACATGTTTTTGTTGACCATTCATATGTACTCTTCAGGTTTTTTGTTTTACCTTGTTGAGATAGCATATTCATGCTAAATTCTAATCAGTGCTTCACTTCAAGGGAAATAAATATTCACCCAGGTAAGTATTTTTCTAGATAAAGGTAAAACATTTACTCTGAGATGTTAAGTCACTTGCTCACCTTAATGTTCATTTCAACACTGGTGTTGTGAAGAATCTTGCTAGTCCTAATGCAGAAGATAATACTCCAAAGTTAGCAAACTCAATTTATGCACCTAGACGGATCATAAGCTTGAATTGTCGCGTATCATTGCATACAATGTAGAGTAGATCCTCGAAACACAAGAAAGATCGTTAACATGACTTGGTAGTGGGAAATATTATTTCAGTTGGAAATGAAGACTTGTTTGAATATTCATGTTAATTTTATAGTTGATTTGATAAAACTCCCCTCAGATTTACTGAATTATTTTTGTGACAACGTATTACTTCCAATAGTATTCATACAGTTTTACATTTGATTACTCACCAAATAGTTTATGTAAGATCCAATCATCAACAGCTGTAGATTAGTAGATTGTTGATTTGAATGGAAAGAATCAAATTTAGTATTGTAATCTTATGTCATAGTATAACAAAGAAGCATCTTGTGTCATGTGAAGTTTCCCCTGTTGGTTGTGGATGAGGCCCTGAGGGACTTGATTTTCTTCTGAATCATTTTTTTATCAAGTAATGTTTGTTATATGTTGTTGTCTCAATATTTCTATAATTCTGCCAATTTAAATTTATGAAATGTCATTTACTCTATATTTATCAAGTGTAAAAATTGGATTGGACTTATTTTAATTAGTTTTTGGCTTTTAAGGCTCCTTCGAATTTTTGGAGGTGTACAATCCAATAGTACGAGGCCTATGTGATTGTTCTTTTTGGTTATGCATGTGTTATTCTAATCTTCCTCATTTTTTATTGAGTGCTCTTTTTTTTTTGTCAAGTTTTATTGAGTGCACTACGGATGCTTCATTGTGTATACATTTCAGCACAATTTCATTAAGGTTGAAACTTGAATTTTCATGTTATTTCCTCTTAGATTTTGATCCCTTTTTTTTCTCGTACCTCATGTGATATAACTTGTTTGATATGTCTTTTAGGGGCGTCTTTCTTCTGTCATGTTCTATTTTATTAAAGGTTGAGACTTGTGTCGTTGCACAACAAGGAGTGACAAACAATGATCATCCTCTTTGATTATTTTTTCCGTCATTTTTTTGTCCAATCCTAAATCAGTACATGGGATGGGTTGATTTATTCAAACTAATAATACGATAAAACCATTTGAAATATTAAGCATAAATGTATATTTGGTATCACCTATATTTTTTGCAATTGTTGTTCTTCACATTCAAAAGCACTACAATATTTAAATGTTGGGACCGTGATAGCACGGGAAATACCTATTTAGAATATTATAAAGAGTCAATCGTGGGAGGACCAGGGCTATTTTAGTCATTTTAGTTGGCTAAGAAAAAATCTTCCCCTCACTTGGTAGCACAAACGATCGGTTATTGTCTATAAAAATCCATTATCTCCATTCTTAGTGTCAACATCAAGAACCAGATATGTATGTCGCTTCCAAAAATGGTATTTTGCTCTTCACTCTCAAAACTACTTGATTCTCTTCATCTTCACAAGAGGTTCATATTTTCAAAAATGGTCTCTTGTTATGTGTGAATGTAGTTATGATATGAACGAACTCCATTTGGAGCTTTCCGGAAGCCGTCAGAAATGTATGTATTTGTTGATGTCTACATCGCTAATTTGATAGTGTGGCATTAATCAGTAAAGGAAAATCTCCTAAATAAAGATTCGAATACGATTTCGTCCTTGAGGTAGGTTGCAGTCAGGGTGGGATCGAATGAGAAGAGCAAGAATTACTTGTTTCTTTGGGTGATATTTCTAACGTCAGGCACTCGTATGTTTCTGTTGTATGTTTGAAGTGTTATGTGGCAGAACCTCAAATGCTTACTGTTATACAAGTAGGTTATAATAATATAAAGTTTGAAGACGTAAGTGTATTCTGAACTTGTCACGTATCTACCTTCTTTTGATCTAAGTTACCCGGACAGACTCTTTACTTCCATTATAAGTTGTTGTTTTTGTTTCCCGGTGTAAAGTATAATGAACGATGTGCTTGTTATCTTTGATGGTAGAAAGTAGATTGTTATCCTTTGCTTAATGTTCTGGCTTGAGTTTTACAACTCTGTTTAGCATTTGTGTAATGTTCTGAATTACTGTTTATATTTATGTTGAAGGTAAAAGTTATTGCATGTAATAATAAAGTATACAAGGCACGAAATCATCATTAACAGCGTGAATCTTAGCCTAGTCAATTATATATCAATTGATTCACAGATGTGGAAATTTTTAGGAAAGAAAAGATATATAATTGCATAATTGAAACAAAGCCAGATTTTCATTCACTGACAAGGATTAACCTTTTGCTGGCTGTTCTTGTAATCCAATTCACCGAGCTGGAAAGAAAGAAAGTTGATAATGTGAATCAAACTTCTCTTGAATAACAATAATTGGAATCTCACCTTCGTCTTTGAACTTCAAACTACTTATAGGGAATGCATTTCACCTCGATGTAGTAATATTTATCATGAATTTCTAAATGACACTCTCTCCCACTATAAACCATCTTGCCGCCTTTGGAATACCCTCAAACAATTGAGTTTTTCGGCGTTACTATATATCTCACGACTCCATTTCAACTTCAAGTTGCTATCTTGCAGTTCACAAGTTTTCTTGTGCATATTTCTAATTGTCTTATTGTGCTACTAGCATGTGATTTCTGAGGTCACATGTGCAAAACTTGCTTGGTAAGTGCATATTTCTATTTCATTCTTTCTTTCCATATGCCAAATAGATGAAAATGTTTGTAGGAGATCAATCAATCAATCCATTTGAGTTGATTTTAAAAAAGAGGGTCTTACAAGCCAAGACATATCAAGTGTTTTATTTTCCATATATTAGTCAATATCGTATCATTTGAGTAGTGTCTCCAATTATGCTTCTTGATTTTTACCACTGCATGCAATGTAGAAATATGTCTCATGTAACAAATTTAACCATACTAGTTAACTCATGATAGATAGTAAGTATGTTTTGGTATGTATTCTCTGCTCGCCATTGTATTTGATTCTAGTTGGAACTAAATATTTCTCTCTCTCAGCATAAAGCTTGATTCACTGGGTGCAATCAGGTTTAACTTTTCAAATCTGAGATGATCAAACAAGAAGAATTGAATAGGCATACAAGGGTTTTTCCAAAGAAATGATTTGTGGATCATCCCACAAATCTAGTTTAAGAATATATGAATGTCATATGTTACACACTAACAGTGCAAAACTCTGAAAACAGGAACTAGCAATATTGTCATTTCTTGTTTTTCCTTTATAGAGGAAACAGCAATGAGCTGCAAATTGAATTGTTTACCACCAAAACTCATACCCACAATTTCATACACCTACTCCTTGTAGTTCATTCACTTTCCTCATCAAAGGGGCAAGAGAGATGGGGGAAAAAAATAACTGCAACATGTACCATTAACTTGTACCCACCGCGACATGGCAATTGCAAAGATACTAGCAGTACAAAATCTTTCTGATAGAGATCAAATTGGAGTATGATTCTGGTACAGTAATGTCTACGCACAATTGTACAGCCCAAATTAAATTAAAACACGACAGGACATTAGCACAACAGACCAAGAAAACTTTTTCCTACTGCCAAACAGTTCCATACTACTTTACAGATCTTCTATCTTAGCCAAATGTTGAAATAAGGAAACTCTTGTAGATGCTCATGAATTTGGCCACAAATGCTGCAAAAACAAATCAAAGATGAGGTACCAAATAAGCTCGACAGACATCAAACCATAACCGAAGGTTAACAAAATCACATCTTTAAATAACAGTCCTAGTACAAATATCTAGAAGAACTATTTAACTTTAGCAACAAAAACTGTGATTACTGAGCAAGCTTGGTCTGTAGCTTAAATCATTATGACACCATTAAGTGTGAACATCTATCATGCTTCTCCAATTAAGTGTATATCTGCCTCTGCCAAACAGCAGACTATACAGTCATACACCTCCTGCAAATACATGCTAAAGAATGGAATTAAGCAATCCCTTGCTGCCAAAGATTATCTCCCTGATTGTTACAAATGGACTGTCATCGTCACTCACTTTCAATTTGTAGATGGCTCTTAATTGGATCATTTATGGGTGTAAAGCAAAATCAACTTTTAACATATATTGAGCCCCTTCCCCCTTCAGTGACCAACTTTGAGTTAAATCCCAAACTAAAAAAATTGCTCCATGACCCATTTATTATGCACAACTTTGGGATAAATTCCTCAGTTTTTTCTGCTCCAAGTTACAAATGAGAGACTAAAAGTACTTGGACTAATAAGAAAACAACTAACTAATGTCTTGTTTCCTACAAACAGGCACCCCTAGTAATTGAAGAAACATTCCTTAGCTTCAATCAAGGTGTCCATCAGACTTTGTTGATGTGCTCACGGTGATGGGATTTAAGTATATATAGTCATGCAGTTCAACACAATATAAACTCAAATATATATACACAAAACTGTAAAGTTGATCCCACAAGCAGAAAGCTCATAAAATTTCTTTCCCTGCCATTTTCCCAGCTTCTGGTATTGTCTGTTGGTGATAAATCCCATATCCATATCTTGTTTTATTGACAAGATTACCGAGCAAGGCATAACAATATCTTGGGGATATAAAATGTGAGAAGTAATAAAGCACACATCTATATTGCTCGGACTCTTCAAAAATGTTGACGGGTGAATGTCAGATCTTCAAAAGTAGTGCATATTTGGAGGATCCACACAGGTGCGTCAGTATTTTGGGAGAGTCCGAGCAACATAACATGCAGAAAGGAGGGCATTGGCTGGAACATCCAAATACTGAAATGGTGCAACTAAAATTAACAGGGGTAAGCAAATCAAGTACTCAACTTTGACTTTTTCACAGCAAAGGAACATATTGAGTACATAGAAAATCCATGTGCAATATAATTGAAAATAGAGCTTAGGTAATTTAATTTACATCCTGAGCAACGGTTGGTTGTCCTTGACAGTAGCTTATCAGGAAGTTAGCATATCATAAAAGAAACCTGGAAGTAATTTGAATCCCATAGAAGTGCGTATGGCTCTAAACTCAACTCACGTTTGTCTAAACTCTGGGAGTCCATTCATGCATCCATTTCCTTAAGTCAGTGTAATTCTATTTCAGGGGTCTGGAGTATATCAACAGTTTTCTTAAAATTGATATTTGGCGCCAAACATTCAACTGTGACATGCACCTAAATCACCTAACATGCAACCCCAAATAGGGCATCGATCTTATTTAGTACTTCCCAGAATGTTCCTTGAGACTCTTGCTTTTTTTCTTTTTAAGCAACTCCTATATATCAACCGCCAAAAGGTTAACGGTTCACATGCTAGACATTCCTCTGCCTCTGCTAACAGTATTACTTCTTCCTTATTAAATATAGTTTTACTTCATTTTTTTAATTTCTAATTTTCAAAAGGTATTACTGTCAATGATAACGGCTGTAACTTTACAGAGGTCACTTTCTAGCTTTTCCAGCATTTCTTTTTCATAGGTTAGTAAAAAGTTTCATTCATCAAAATGGCACCAAGGTGGTGTTGGGAGATTACAGCAGGGAGGGATATTACAAAAACCTCAGTTCCTCTCTACTTTAGCATGTGAGGTAACTGAGGAACTCCAGTAGACTATCTACATCATACACCTTCCGAGATTGAGCACTGTTTAACTTGGAATATAGTTTGATTCAAGTAAAGTTGAAAAGTAGAGAGAAATGCTTGCATATTAGGGTGTCTCATTAGAAGAAAATGAGAAAATCAAAAGTTGCTAACAATGTCCCTTTCCCTTATTTGGCAAGCAAAACAGAAAGGGAAAGGAAAAAAACGAAAAACTGAAAACACATTTTCTAGAGGTGGCAAGTTTCTCTCCTAGTAGGATGACAAAAGACATGAAATCTATTCGGTGAACTCATCCATAATAAATAATACTACTTAGCAATTCATCAATATATAGATAAGAAGGGCATGCTGGTGCAAAAAAATCCCGCATTCACGCAAGGTTCCAGGAAAGGGCCGGACCCCAAGGGGTGTGATGTAGACAATCTACCCAAATACAAGCAAGGTAGAATACAAGCATTAGTAGCTGCAACAACGGATCATCCATATACAGACAATATCTTTGTTAGAACAGTGGAGCGGGGGCTAGCTAGCCCACACCTCAACTTGTTCCACGGGGTATCTGCTACCTTCCACCAACACAGGTACCGAGTAACTCCATCCACCAAGACTTGGCCAGATGGGAAGAAATCACCTAGTGTTTTTGCTTCACCGGATTTGGACTTAAGACCCTATGATTCTCAACCCACTATATTGACTATTAGAGGCCACACCATTGAGTGCTCATCAAGATACAATTTTTGTATCATACCATACAGATACAATATCTCCACCATCACATTCCTCGACCTACAATTTTTTTATATTCCTTATGCACTAAAATCAAATGATTTTTTTATGACAAACTGAAAATTATCCTTCTATTTTTTGGATGACCATGGTGTTTGGGACAGCTTGCGCACACCTCAACTAATGTCATGTGGTAACTAATACCTAAGTTGCTCGGACTCGGGTGCGGGTATCCGAGACGGATGCAAATCCGAGAGTCGGATTCGGCAAAATTTAAATTTTAAGATTCAAGGGGTGCGAATCCGAGTATGGATACGGGTGCGGGGATTCGGCTAAAATTATTCAATATTATAAAATATAGTTATAATAATAATAATAATAACAATATTAAATATCTTGTAAAACGCTATACTTAAAAGCATATCAATTATAGACATACAAATTTAAAAGTATAAATTAATTACTTGTTACTAATTAATTTTAAAAAAATTATAATTCCTTTTATATATTATAAAAAATAATAATCATTTATATATATATATATATATATAGCCTAACTTAAATTAGATAGTAGTACAATTCATTAAAGTTCTGTGTGCTGTCCTTTCTTCTCCCTGTGTGCTGTCCTTTCTTCTCCCAAGAACTCCCTTTCTTCTCCAAGAAACCCTAGCCTGCTTTTTTCCTTTCCAAGAAAAAAAGCTTTCTCTCTTCTTTTTCAAGAAAAAAACTTTGAATTATTTGTTCTTTCCCATGGAGCCCTTCGCCTCCTCTCTGTTCTTGTACAAGAAAAAAGATCTGCCTGCTCTCTCTCTATTCTTGTAAGCTTTGCCTCTTCATTATTTTTTTCCATGGAGCAGCCAAACCTTGTGACAACTTCGTCGTTGTCAACTTTCGCCGGCCATGAAATTGGTCTCTTCTTCCCCATTTTTTTTCTTGGCTTTGGTCAAAGTATCCAGATCGGATTGACCGAATCCGACACGCACCCCGCACCAGTGTCGCTTCGAGACGGGTTCTGCTGCAAAAGTGAAGAGTCCGCGCAACATAGACTGATACCTCAAATTTATCATTCATACTACTAACTTCAACCTTAAACAAGAACTAACGATATTTATGTATGGAGAGAGTACGGTAGAGCATACACCGAGTTCTTATAATAATTTCTCACCCTACCCATACACATGGCTGGTTCTGGAACTGTAATCCTCACCTTCCCCTTACAAACTCATTTGGAGGCACCACAATGATGGAATTTTCACTGTTAACAGAGTATACAAAAGGGGACTGAGTGTAGCTGCAGGCAGCTCAACTGGACCTTGGAATACTATATGAAAGAGTGTGGCTCCTAATAAAGTGAAATGTTTCACTTGGCTAGTAGCTAGGAAAGCATGCTTGACACGTGAGGCATTGCAAAAAAGGGGGTCCATCATAGCATCTAGATGCCTCCTCTGCAAGGAGGCACTAGAAACCAACAAACACCTTTTCATGCATTGCAACGTAACGACACAAGTTTGGGCTATGTTCACTTCCATTGCTGGAATCAACTGGATCATGCCTGAACATACTGTTGTTGGATCAAAAGAGAAGGAAGCAAAAGCCAAAAAAGATGGTGGAGGCCAGTCCCAGCCTGCATCTGGTGGACCATTTGGAAGGAAAGGAACCAGAGGATCTTTGAAGGAAAAGAATCCTCTATTTTGAAGATTAAGTGGAAAGTTATTACTTCACTAGGTAGGTTTTTGGTGTAAAGAATAGAGTATAGAAGAGGAAATCCAACTAGTGGATTTTATAGGCTATTTGTAAGTATCTCTTTTCTTTTTTGTAAACTTTTTGGAGGTGGCCAACATAGCCTTAATGCTGAATGAATACAATTTACCAATTTCCAAAAAAAAAAATTACAATCATGATACAAGTACAATACATGCAAATATTTACAGGTTGAATGAGAATCATCCCTATCTCCAAGCAAAGATAAATCTTATTTTCCTTTCAGTTTCTTACTTCAACAGAGGTACATTTCGGTTTTCTTAAACCAGATAATGCATATTCTAGAAGTTGCCTTGGCATCCCAAGGGGAGGTACATCAACATACCTAGTGTGATCTCACTGGGGTTTGAGAATGGTAATGTGTACGCAGTCTTGCCCCGATGTTGTGAAGGTAAAGAGGTTGCTTTCGATAGACCCTTAAGCTCAAGTAAAGCATAATAATAACAAGTATAGAAAGGAAATACAGTAGTGAAGAAGCCATGGTAAAAATAAAGTAGAAGAGAGCAGTAGCAACAACAAAAAATACGGTAAACGAAGTAGAGGAAACAACATGTGGTAATAAAACAAAGAATAAGATAGTAGAAAAGTAATAATTGGAACAATACTGATAAGAAAAACTAGTCAACGTTCGACTACCTATCAACCTTTAACCCTAATCCTCGACCTCCATACCCTCTTATCTAAGATCATGTATGCAGTAAGTTACACGTGTGTCATATCCTATCTAATCACCTCTCCGCACTACTTCTTAGGCCTACCTCTACCTATTCTCATACCTACCATAGCCAACGTCTCCCATCTCCTCATTGGGGCATCTGTGCATCTCCACTTCACATGCTCTCACCTCGCCCGGAATTTCTTGGTTCCTAATCATATCTCTCTTAGTATGTTCACACATCCATCTCAACATCCTCATTTTTGCTACTTGCATCTTCTAGACGCACGAATTCTTGACCAGCCAACACTATGCCCCATACAACATAATTGGTCTGACAATCACTTTATAAATGTTACCTTTACCCCTTGGTGGCACATTCTTATCACATAAGACATTGTATATATCGTCAGTCGCTCATTTCCTTGGATTATCAACCTGAACAATAAATAATCCAACTGCTTCTTTACGCGTGATGTTCTCCCAGGCTTCTGCTCCGATCAGCTCATTATCCAAATATAAATATAAAATCCCTTTAATACTAGCATCCTACTTACCCCTTCAGACTGAACTAGTCATGTGCAAATCCTATCTACAAATCAAATATGTGGCAGAAGATTTTTCAAAAGAAACATTCTAAAGCTCTTAAACGAATAGAACAACACCAGTATTCAAAAATTAAGTTCACTTAAAAATTTAAAAAAGCATACAAGAAATCACAGAAGCATGAACAATAGATCCACCATTGTAGTTTATAAGTTACTTACAACAACTTATATTTCAAACAATGTATGAGAGCATAAACAACTGAGAGATCAAGTAAAGGTAACATAAAAAATCAGTATCTGAGAAAATAGAGCTCAATCACTACAAAGCAGCCAGTCAAAGCTGTTTTCTGATAATGCTCAAAGTTAATTTCTAATTAAAAGGTTATGCAATACCTTCAAGATGAAATATAGCCTTCTGTCCAAGGCGCATCCTATGCTCCTGAAAGACACACAGATTTTCTTAAGGAAAGTTTTAAGCTATTTCTTTATAAAACAGCAAACATTAATCCATGCACGAGAAAATTGCAGAAATATCAATAAAGTAGAAGTGCACATAACCTAATGAATGATTCAACAAAGAATATATAGCATCCCTTTACATCCCCCAACCCCCCACCCACACACACTCCACTAGGAGACACTGTTGACACGGTAGTTATTACTCCCCCTGCCTCAATTTATGCGATAGTTTTTCCTTTTTCGTGAGTACCAAAAAGAATGACATCTTTATATACGTGGTAACAATTTAATTATTTTTATTGAGATAAAGGTAACAGTTTAATTTTAAAACTTCCCATCTAACCCTTAATGAGATGATTTGTAATCGCATAAATTTATATGGCTTGTTTTATAGACCACAAGTTTCGAAAGTCATTCTTTTTCTCTTAACTCCATGCACAATAAAACACCTTCACATAAATTCGGACGGATGGACTATTTTCTAAACAAGCAATTATTAACCCTGACCCAAGTTATAAATTGCTCATATTACTGAGCTTACCTTGATATTAAGATATTTTCTTCTATATATCATAATAGTGTTGTTGGTCTTTTTCAAGTAAAATCCAACTCAAATCAAACCACAAACCCCGTTACCTTCACGCATGTATAACCAATATAGGGGTTCTGAGTTCATACATTGACTTGAATCCTAACTTATACTTGGTTATAGTGCTACAGAATGATTGATCATCCAACCCAAACCATAAGGCAATGGTTGGAGTAGTCCGACCTTTAGAAATTCCTTTGATTCCTTAACCCTCATCGACCTAATATGAAACATTATGTAACTCAATTAACTTACATAATGAGCAGCCCAGTTGGACACCTCATGCTTCAACTCTGAATCCAATTTCTTTAATAGTTCGAAAAGTAGCCTCTGCAGTTGAAAGCAGAATCATTCAAATATAAATTTGTGTAACACCTTACAGAGTGGAAGGTGAAGCACCTGGAAAAAAGATCTTACCTTCAAAATAATTTCAGGGGGAATACAATTAGTTAGTAGCTCATATAACTTTCCTCTTACCTCAAATAACCTGTAATAAAGAACATTGCAGTTCAGATAAGGAGGCAAATGTATATTGTGTAGTTGTGCAGTCATAAGTACAATTAAGACACATGTCTTGTTCAGATTGCCAATGGGAAGTTACCCAATCCCTCCTTCCTAACTTCGTATGAAGGATGATGATTTCATTGCATGATTAATAGTTGAATACCTTAAATGATGTGAAAAACAACGTAAGCTCAAAAACACATACAGTTTTCCACTTTTCAACTTACAGTGAGGGTAGAATATTGTTCTTTTTTTATGAAGTAAGTTGTTGTGTTGAAAAGCATCAAGAAGATACATAAAGCTTTACAAAGAAAGGTTAAAACTCCAGACACTGCAAAAAACTAATATCGTTCTAGTGATTATTTATTTTTCTTGATAAAGGTAACGTTTTGTATATCAATCATCAGCTCAGAGCTGGTAACCAAAAATTTACAGCATATCCTATATCCACAGGAGTGCCTATCAAACAAAAAACATAAAGAAAAAGCAAAACTATCACTAGATCCTCCATCATCTTATAAGGATCCTGGGATATCTACAATAGCCACAGGATCATCTATATATACTCTGAACTACACCAATATATCGTTCTAGTGATTCTTGTGCTTGAATATTTGGATTTTGCCTTTCAACTGAACATTTCTTCTGGCTCTGCTTGTTAAAGAGCATGCAGTTCCGTCTTTTGACATTTTATGGAAAATAGGTGAGGAAATTTGTGATGCAACACTATGCATTATTGGTTGCATCTGGAATGAACAAAAAAGGAAATGATTTAAAGGAGTATCAATCATTGTTCATAAAGTATAACTGTGTTTGTTTGGTGTATCCAAGGTAATGAAAAAGGGCTTAAAGAATTTAAAGGATCTTTAAAGATCTTGGAGATGGAGACTTCTGTAACTCAATTGGAGCAAATATTCATTCTTTTTGCTTCTTGTTTTTTAAAATTTTCTTTTGTTTCAGTGAGCAAGTTTTTAAAAAAATTCCTGGACAACTTTTTAGAAGTTTGGAGACATATTGCTTATCGATATGCGACTTGCACGCTGAATTGTCTGTGGTTTACATTACTAATTTTTTTGATGAAGTAAGTTGTTTCATTACCGGCATCAAGAAGATGCAAAGAGTACAAAAGTAGATATGCTAGCTCCATTACATGATAGCAGTTAAGACACGGGAGCCAGCCACAAATTCAAAAAATCTAGAGGAGACTTAAAACATGACTATGTCTGGCCTAGAGTTAATGAGCTAACAAAATCTAAGAAAGTAGTAGAACTATTCACATAAGACTGGTTGGACCAACAAAAAAGACTAAACAAACATTTGGCTTTGAGTGAATGGTTAGGAGTTGAAATTCCATCAAAACACCGCTGATTCCTTTCTGTCCATAGGCACCAAAAAATACATGCTGGAATCATTCTCCAGGTGTTCTTGATGGCCCTATCAACTCTCCAGTGGCCCCAACTCACCACAACTTCTCTGATAGTTTGAGGCATCACCCAGTTTGAGGCATCTCCAGGTTTACATTACTAATTTATTAATCAAATAAGACATTCAGATCCTCAATTTGGAAACTACTTCAGAAACTGAGACAACAAATAACTACTCACTTTAACAGAAGAAAGCAATCAACAAATTCCATGACAAGGATAAATTTCAATATGCACCCTTTTGACTTCTTACAGCTTCTTTTCTACTTATACGTAAAGGAGTGTCGCCAGGGCTTAAGCCCAAAGCGCAATTACAGCATGCTGTAGTGAAGAAAGGCACAAATGTAGGAAGAAAACATAAATTAGCACGTGTAATGTAAGAAAACTAACTATAAGTATGTATGGATTATGGTAAAAAGAACTACAATAAGTTAAATAAATGAAGTAAAGGCCCTATCAATCAAGTTTGAAAACCTTTTTTAAATTAGATGCAAAGATGCAAATTAAGATTCTAAATCATAGAAGCAACTAGTTTTCTAAAACTAATTTCTAATTTCCTATTTCTAGTCACTAACTACCCCATTTCTAGTCATTTATTACATTACTTGAAATTTAATTTTGCTTTGCTTGCTTTTTTTATGACAAGGGAAACCCACAGCCATTACCCTTTTCTTTTTTTTTTTATGACAAGGGAAACCCGCAGCCGCTACCCTTTGGGTGCGCATAGGGTAAAACCCCCGCTCCTATGCAATAGCTCGCAAACCACATAGAAGAGGTAATCCGCACTAGGCAAGCCCGGTGTGACGAGCCCGACCCAGAAGGCAAATCCCTTACTTTCGCTGGCAAGGGGTTTCGAACTTGAGACCTCCAACATGGAAGTCCCAAGCCCAAACCACTGGGCCACCCCGAAGGGTCCGCAGCCGCTACCCTTTGGGTGCGCACAGGATAAAAACCCCACTCCTATGCAATAGCTCACAAACCACACAGAAGAGGTAACCCGCACTAGGCAAGCCCGGTGAGACGAGCTCAACCCAGAAAGCAAACCCCTTGCTTTCGCTGGCATGGGGTATCGAACTTGAGACCTCCAACATAGGAGTCCCAAGCCCAAACCACTGGGCCACCGAAGGTTATCATGTGAAGTCTTATAGGTTTCTCTCTCAGTCTTTATAACATGCTCCTCTCTCAGCACTCAAAATTAACTTTACAGTTCCCTTCTCTCAAAGTTGAATCTCCAGTTGTCTTGAATTCCGTGTTGACCTCTAGTGGCAGAACTAGACATTCAAAGAACAGTTTATAGAATCACGAGCTGAATATTAAATACCCTATTCATGTTGACTGTCAACAGTACCTTTTAGGGCTCTGCTCTTTCATTATGTCTGATGCAATTTCTGAAACATATTGCTCCCAGTCCATTGGAGGTATAGTTTGGTTGTTTGTAAAGGGATACCTTGCACAAATAAACAAGGGGTCAGCACATGCATAAGAAAATTTTGGTGCAAATAATATACCATAAACTCAGAATTAACAGCTTAAGCTAGCAAGAAACTAAAATAAATCAGTATCCAGCAGTTAAAGGGCTCAACTGTTGAACACGGCAAGACTCAAATGTCAAAACTGCCCTCCTCAGATTCCTATTTGACTTTTCCACAATGCGGGCTGCAAAACCCTGTGGAAATTGAAGTCCTTCCTTTTTGGCAATAAATTCCAAAACACTAACAATCTGTCAAACAAAAAAGATATACAGGAAACAGTTAGGAATGCGATGAATAATTAAAGGACCACATGTCAACAATTCTTTGGTACATGACTGACTAGGCCGTATATATACTTTGATTCAGAAAAATTCTTATGGCTTACAAGAATCAAGAACTTCCTGATGGTCCCACACCAAAGTCAATGAAGCATTAGGTCAAGTAGAGTCACAGGTCCTAAGCAACCAGGCTTTAGTCTAGTAAGAGTGCAGCACGTGATGTGTAGATTAGGTGCAAGGGTTTGAACCCTGCTGCGGAAAAAGTCCTGGTATTTAAGTGGAGAAGGGTAAGGTGGATCAATTATTCAATGAGCTTCAAACAAGGTCCACTGCCCTTCAGGGATTTCTCAATTATGGGGGGGAAATGTCACAGGAAAAAAAATGCTTTATGGTCCTTCAGTTGACATATTTTCTGAAGTTAAAAATTTAATCGTATAAACATTTCCTGGACCACTAGAACATGTCAGTGGAATAACTCAAATTAGCATATCCATAATTAATCAAAAATAAACTAAAATAAGATCAATACATACTTAAGCAAATGTTCTTATATTTTTTTTACTTTATTTGAAAATTAATTAAATTTCAACAAATGTTCTTATATTTAATCCAAGTATAACCAACAAAATTTAATTGTAAAGAAAATTTAAACAAACTCATGTGACAGTTCTACAAATAACTACTGCTCTCGTACTGTGAAATGTGTTCAAATGTTAGTGCTAAACTGTGTGATGATCTCATCTAAAAGCTTAAGCTGTTAGAGAAGTCACACTATTATTTATTTAGTTACATCTATAACACGCCCTCTCATGTGCAGACTGCAGACTTGATTCTTTTTTCATGAGCCAAGCACGTGGATATTACTTTTCATAATGGGTAATGGTGAGACTGACCCAGGACCTGTGCGTGCTCTAATAAATGTTGAAGTTTGTGTCATCTAATTTAAAAGCTTAAGCAATTAAAAAGAGAACACTTTTATTATTTAAAGTATATCTCCAACATTTAGTTGTTCTAGTTACTCCATTCACTAGATGAGTCTCCATCTTATTTCTAAGGCACAAATTGGTATGTAAGACCAAAGACTGCTCAAACTACGTTCAAGGATGTATAGCACCCTTTCCTCAAAAAGTGCCTTTTCCTGTGGTAAGCGAATAGCCAAAGCAGTTGAAATGGCATTTCCAATCCACCATGTCTAAGCAAGCACAACAGTTAACTTTACTTGGCACCTTTTTTGGTGAGAATGAATGTCATTACACGGAAATTATCACATGAAATAAACCCTGGAGAAAAGACCAGATAAACACACTAGTCTAATGCAAGCCTGAACCCAGAAGATGCAGGAATTGTTAAACAGCACATACACTTCTACTCTTGATCTTGTAGTATGAACACCAGAAAAAGAAAAGGAAAGAAGACAATGTTGTAATATTAGCAGTGGGACAAACCAGAAAGATGGTGAAAGAAAATATATCAACAGTGGGACAACTGAATTTTACTGACCTCTTCCTCCATTGGTGCATTTATTCGCACATTAAGGCATCGTGAGCGAACTGCTTCAGTGACCTTTGAAGAACTGTTGGAGCAAAGAATCAGGCGACATGATGCACTGTACTTCTCCATTGTTCTTCGAAGAGAATGTTGTGCTTCTCTTGAGAGCTTGTCAACTTCATTTAGCACTAAAACTAATATTTACCAACATGATATCAGCTAGGTAGCTTTTACAGCTACTAATGAACAAATTACAAATAATAGAAGATTTTACACAATGCTGGTGGCAAATAATTGAAATTCCAAAATAATATCTCAAATTTGATAAGGCATTTCAATATCTATTTTAAATTCCACAGCTTAACATAGAGCAATCACAATAGAATATCAATCTTCTTGTCCTATTAACCTTTGGCATGATATATCACATGAAATGCTTTTTTTTTATAAATTATCTATAACAGATCATATGTATTTTCCTTATCAAAAGACAGATGACGGATTTTGTTGTTTTTCATTGGTAGAATGTATGCAGATACCCCTACCTTGGGATGTAGAGAGGTTGTTCCTGATAGACCCTCGGCTCAAGGAAAAGAAACTCAAAGCAGTTCGAAAAACAAATGACAGAAGTGAAGAAGAAGCCATGGCAAAATACCATAGAAAGCACGACAAAGCAGTCTGAAAAAAAGAGTAACTACAACAAATAGTACTATGATCAAAGTCTCTAGAGAAGAAGGAGGTCATGTCCTTCCACTAAGCTCTATGCGGGCACTGTTAGACCTGAGGGAAGATGCCAACAGAACAAATCAACGAGAGAACCATGTTTCTCTCTTTCTACAGAATATGTCTTTAAGGTAAAAAAATTCAAGAACTTGCCTGGTTGGTTCCATTACGAAATGGGTGCACTTACGAGGCAATCAGAAATTGCATTGTTAACGAATGGGAAGTAGCAGACGGGTTGAAAATTATGCAGCTGAGCGACACCCAAACCTTATTTCGCTCTGCTAATGAGGAGCAGGCAGTGAAGACACTTCCAGGAGGAAGGAGATGGTTAACTAGCAACTTCTGTTGGAAAGGTGGATAGAGCAAGATGGGTGTGTTGACACAAGATTCTTCGGCAACACTATGATAGTAAATCTGGTGGGGCCTCCGCTCCATCTTTGGAGTGTTGATCTATTCAAAAAGGTAGGGAAGATACTTGGTGGAATGGGTATGAAGTTGTTGGTACACCATCTTTCCGACTTGCTAGCAAGTTGAAAATGTTAAAAAGAAATATGAGGAAGTGGAGCAAGGAGATGTTTGGGATTGTGGCAGTTAAAATGAGGGAATTAGAAAATGAGGTGGACAATAAAGAATGTGGAAGGGATGAACGCATTAGAAGATGGGGAGAGAATTAGGAAGGAGAAGGCGAAAAGGTAGCTTGCTGCTTTAGCGGTTGCTTAAGAGACTTGTTGGAGTCAAATATCAAGGATATTGTGGCTGAAAGAGGGGAATTCTAATACAAGTTTATTTCATAGGGTTGTCATAGAAAATAGGATGAGGAACTTAATTGAAAATCTAGATGTGAATGGAGAGGTGTATGAGAAGGACGAAGAGGAAGTGAAGGGAGCCATTGTAGTATTTAGTCAATTAAGGAAGGGGGTGAGGGAGCGGTTGGAAAGGGGTATAGATGAAGAAGAAGTGCGGGAAGCGGTGGCAAGTGATGCATTCACTCTAGCTTATTTCCAACAGTGTTGGGGGGGTAGTTAGAAGTGAGTTGATGGAGATCATTGCAGAATTCCAAGATACTAGGAGTTGGGGAGAAGTCTTAATGCATCTTTCATGACCACTGTGCCAAAGAAGGAAGGAGAAATGAGTATAAAGGATTTTAGACATATTAGTCTGATAGGAAGCATTTACAAGATTATTTCTGCTTTCATATAGACTAAAAAAAAGATTTTGGATAAGACAGTGTCTACTTGTCGGAATGCTTTTGTGGAAGAAAGACAAATTCGGGATGCAGCTTTGGTGGCAAACGAAGTGGCTAATTTAGAAAGACGAAAGATGACTCATGTACTTGATGTAAGTTGGATCTTGAGAAAGCTTACGATCATGTGAGTTGGGATTTCCTTCATTAAATAATCTTGATGATGGTTTGGGGGACGAGTCAAAGAGATGGAACAAGTTTTGCTAGAAAGAGTTGCTTTTTATATATTTAATCAGTCAAAGTTGTTAAGACTTTTTAATAAGTAGAAACTAGACTAAGTTGTTGAGTCACCTTTAAACCCCTTTTTCCCTTTCGTGTCAATTGGTCTATTCTTGGCCATTTCTTTGATTATCTCTTGAACAACGTATCTGTCCTGAAATCCGGCATCACTTGGATTTAATTCCACATGGTGAGTGCTTGACAATGTTGTGAGCTCCACATCAATTGTCCGAGTACCAGCCTGAGAAGAAAATCCAAAAAGAGAGATCAATGCAAGAAAACACTCCTTGCTTTTTAACTTTAGCCAAATGTCCCTCAGAGATCACATTTCTCCAAACTCTTAAATATCAAATTTCTTGCAGTTTTGACAGATAGATTAGAGGTATACTGGCAGAAAAGCCTCTCAAATGCAAAAGATAATTAGATATTGTTAATTAGTAAATAATGTACTAAAATAGTTTTATGAATTAGTACTTTAATTACTCAGTTCCAGACATCAACTGAATTAGAGTAGTGCTGAAACTGATAAAAGGTTCTGTTTTATTTTGTGATAGACATGGGAAGAGCATATGAGGAATCAGAGGGGTTCTCATGTTTTTAACACTTCAGACCAGGTCATTTTGACTAGCACAATTTCATTTGAACTTAAAAGTTAATGAAAATTGTCTGTTTACATATTGCCTAAACTTTCTATTCTTTAATACTGAAATTCACACAATATGTTGCTGACAAACAGTGAGAAAATATATATACACACATGACTAAATTAAAACTGAAGAAAGAGAAACACAAGAATTTTTTTAAGAAAAAAAGGAGAATGTAATTAGTCTTCAGTCTCATTGTATTTCCTTTCTTTCTTTTTGGAGTAACATGGCAAATGTACATGGATACTCACAATGTTGAGCCCATGATTTACTTAATTAGTTCTCTACACAACCTGTAAGAACTTTTAATGTACTCTGTGGTACATGATAGCATACTCTCAATTAAATAAAGTTCAATAAACAATATAAAGAACAAAGAAAAGAAGAGATGGATTCCAATTGCAATTAATCCTTAATCATAGAAGTCATCAGTTGTTATCACTTGGACCAAAACCAGATCTTTATCAATTGCACCTCATTTTTGCAACAAAAAAAATATATTAACTCTACGTCCTTGCGTATTGTGTTGCGAGTACGCATGCTCTCTCTATGTTTGATGATAAGTTATGTATTTTATCCTTAAAGCAAATACACATTAACATTGATTTTCTACTATTACATGATCGTCACTGAAGCTGACACCAATAACAATAATGAATTGACATACTTGCATTCCAAAAGAAAAAGAAATTCAAGGAAAAGCTTACATCAACTTTCCAAATCTTGTTCTCAACCTTAACCTGCAATAAATTTCAAATTTTTAGAGAGAGGGAGGGAGAGAGCAAAAGAAAATGAATTAAAGAGATACCTTGTCAGCACTTGGACCAAAAATCTGTCTAAGAAGTGCCATAATGAGAGTTTTCTTTCCTGAACCGGAAGGGCCGTAAAAGAGGAGATGAGGACAATCTCCCTCTGAGACCTAATAGTAATAAGGGTGATGAGTTTGAGTATGAAAGAATTGACCTAATAGTAATAAGAGAGATATTTTACCAGTTTACGAAGATTTTGAGCAACATCCTGGTGTACAGTAACTTTGTCTAATGTTTTAGGGCGGTACTTGTCAACCCACAACATTTCCACTATAGTTGAAGAGAAATGGTCCTGAAACCAGATATCAACCACGATTGTCCTTTGTTAACACAGATAACACACAAAAAGGGAAGAAATAACTCAAACAAAACCCTTAACAACGCACCTTGACAAAGATGACTGATGAGAGACTGAACAGTCGAAAATTGTCGACGAGAGGCGAGCTGCAAGTCTGCAACGGTGATACTTGGTCGAGGACCACTGTGGAGTGTGGTCGTGAGACGTGAATCGTGATTTGGGGAATTTTACATTAGGGGTTTTAGTTTGACTGTGCCAATTGATTTGGGTCAATTAAATTTGGGCCATGACAAATGAGCTGGTCGAATCGAATATGAATCGATCAAAAATAAGTTAATTAAAATGGGCTAAATAATCAACTCAATTCATATTTTAAATGAGTAAAAATGAGTTATCCAATGAATAATATAGATATCCATATTTACCCATATTATTTCATGAGTCAAGTTTCTCGCATGCTCAATGAGATCCAAAATGGCCAAGTCATAAAGCATTTAAAGACATTAAATGATCAATTTGGATAATGAAGATAACAAAATCAGACAATTGTGACCGGAACACTATTGTCAAATGACAATTAAGTCTGCCTAATCCACCAAAAAAGAGATGCATTTGTGAACTTCACAGAAAGTTGTATTGTTTTCTACTCAATCAAACTCAATTGTTTGCATCAATGTAGTCTCTTGTGTGTTGCTACATGACAAGTTTCTAACAGTTCTACCCATGACTAGAAGCTGTATTTACACATGCATCAACCTTGAAAAAATCACCTAGCTCAATCAAACAGACCCCAATTCACTAACTAGATCTAAAAGTTGAACTAAAAGAAACACATAGAAAGTCTACCATCAAATCAATCAAAACAGCAAAGCAGAGTACCACAGCAACAACAACAACAAAAATAGAAAAGGAGAAAAGAGAGACGAAGACAGAAGTAAAGATGAAGGAGAGAGTCTCACCGGAGAAATCGCCGGAGCTGAGACAACTTTGGTTGATGGAATACAGAGTATTTTTAATTCTATGTATATAATAAAAATATGAATATAATTTGTATTTAAAGATAATATTATGAAATACAGAGTTTTGCGTGTATACCTTTCTCCTGTTCCTTCGTTGAATAGATTCTTTTTACTAAAAACCTGGGATATCAATAAAAATAATATATCAATGATAGATATGACAGGTGTCAAAGAAAGACTATCACAGTCAAAGGAAAATGAAAATTATAAGAGAAAGTATTTAGAAAATCTAAAAAAAATCTCTTGTAAATGTCTTAATCTAGAACATATATATATATATATATTTGTAATTTCTTATGTGTCATTATCAAATGACGTGGAATTTTAAGTGAAGGCAATTATATCACACGCACACTAAACAGATGAGAAAAGGGTTTAAAAAGAAGAGTTTCGTTGAGTTTAAGTGTTCAGCTGACAAAGTGATGAGTAGGAGGGTTCAACTGACAAACAATGCCAACTACAGAGGTCTCTCAGGTCATTCCGCCTATTTTAAATAGGTAATATGAGTTGGACTCATATTTGACTCATTTTAAAAGCACTGGATATCCAACCCATTTTAAATAGGTAAAAATGAACGAATACCCATATTTTTATTCATTTTGTCATCCCTATCACACAATAATCGATAATTTACTTTAAGTCGCAAAATTTAACTATAATTTTCTTTCTTAAAACTCCAACTCCATATAAAGTGAAGTTATTTCATATACAATGAGCGGAGGGAATATTAATTTAAAATGAGGCCATAAAAAGTTGAAGGTCTAGAGCCATTGCTTTCATCGGGACAATATTCACATAAGATGAAATTTTACGCTTTTATGTAACATATTATAATACAATAAAATTTAAATTCAATCCAAACAAATACAATACAATATATTACAACAGATAACAACCGTTCAAACAAAAAAAAAAACTTGCAATCAAAAGTTGACAACAACATTAATCATAGCAACCATTAACTCCCCAAGAAAAAAGAACAATTCTATTTCTTGAAGTTCAAATGGTCGATAATTAATTTTATTTATTTCATGATAATAATCCATATAACATAGCAAAACACTTATAATTAATAATAACTCCAATAAAAAAACTTAATTAATTAACATTGTTTGGTGCAGATGCAACGGTGACGGAGTCCATTACAATGGCCGCTGCTAAATAGCTCTGTACTGCAAACGAAACGACACTTCCACGTATTGAAGCATAACCCCTTGAATCGACGGCTCTGCGACGCGCAAGTCTTCGCCTCCACTACCATCCATGTATATTATTTAACGTTACAGACAAATTTAAAATCTAGAGTCATATTAGTATTGTCTAGAGTGAAGAATATATAATTGAGTAAATATACTTATGTTTATTTTAACAATTTAAATATTTAAATGAGATGATAATTCAATTTAAAATGGTTCTATCAAAGTAGTTAGAGTTGTTAGTTCAAGTCTCACTTTGAATTTATTATTAAAAAAATATTCTACATGGTTCAGAAAAACTTGTCAAGAAGATCATTATATTAAATGAAAGTTGGATAAGCTTGTACGTACATTAACTAAAGAAATATCTATCACAATCCACCAGAAACAAATATTAAATAACTCTTTCGACTAAGACTACAACATAAAGAAATATCACCTAGTATTTCTTTATCTCTACTATAATTTTGAGAAGATCATATATAATTGAGTATTCAAAGTTTTAGAGGTGATACTCCGACATCAACTACTAGTTTTAAAATGTGTATGATCTTACTATATGTTTAATATTTTAACTTTTTTTTTAAATATGTATAGTTCAAAATGAAAACAATAAATTCAGTTAATTAACTCGTAGAATTCATCTTAAATTAGTCTCTTGAGTAAACATATTATGTAGTAGTTAATAATCGGTAAATCATATTGGTCCTTATAAGTGTAGTACTCTTAATTTTGAATCATATCAAAAAAAATATTTAAAAAAAAGACTTTTGAAGCTTTTAATTTTATATGTATAGACTTTATACATCTATAAATTTTTTGAAACTTATCAGTGTCATATATGAAAAATCAAATAAGAAGGAAAAGAAATTAATTACCGGTAGAAAAAACCAGCATCAACATAAGGAGAATAGTTGCAACTACTTTTGAAAGGCCAGCCATATTGGATCTCTTTTATTTTATTTTTCTTTCTTTGTTGGGGTGAAGGAAGAAGAGTGAAGAGGCTACTACTAAATAGGCAGAGGCGGACCTTAGATGAAAGGGTGTACGTGTCCTCGTTAATTTTGAAAAAAATATGTATATAATATACATGTATATACCCTAATACATATAATATATTTACTTGTGCATCCTTAATTACAAAAGTTGATGTGGTGCACTGGTCTAATCCTTGACTTTCTGCATCTTCATTAGCAAGGCGTTTCAGGTTCGATTTCTCGTATAGTCAATCAACTACTCCCTTCGATTTCTCGCATAATCAATCAACTACTCCCTTTGTCTCACTCTCTTTCTCCGTTTCAATTTATATGATGTATTTTGACGTGATAAAGTGAAGTTATACTAAAATAAAACATATTTTAAAAACTTATCATGTAAAATAAGTTATTTATGTGGTTATAATTATTTTTTATTGGAAAAAGGCTCAAATATGAATTCTCCATCTAAGTTATTTTCGATAACATGTTTAAATATTTTTAATGACGTGATTGAATCATAACGGACCATGTGTAAAAAGTGATTTTGCAAAATTGATACTATTTTTAGTTAACAAATAATGACATGAATAAGCCTTTTCTCAAACATAATTGTATAGGTAAGTCAAACTTTTAACATATGGCATAATTTTTTCTCAAAGTTCGATGTAATATTTGAGTCTTTAAAATCAAATTATTACTAAATATAGAATTGTGATATTTTTTTAGAATTGGCTAAAAATAAAACAAAGTTATATAAATTGATTTGAGGTCAGCCATATAAATTGAGACATACGAACAATTATTTTTTACATTTTTTTATTTAGAAACAAAAGATGTGTTTTGATAAACATTTGGTAATAGTTCGAATGCGAATTTTTTTCCAGATATAAAATTCATAAAAATATTATACTTTAAGTGTGATTTTCATCATTAATAAGATGGTTTATAATTGTACAAAAAATGATGATTTACTTTAAATCACAAAATTTAACTATAATTCTCTTTCTTAAACTCCGTGAAATTATGTCATATAAGATGAACTGAGGGAATATTAATTTAAAATGAGACCATAAAAAATCGAAGGTATTGCTTTCGTTGGGACAATATATACTCGCATAAAATGAAATTTTATGCTTCTACATAATAATAATATTTTAGGACATGACACAATAAACTTTAATTTCAATTTAAATAGATACAATACAATACGATATATATTACCACACATAACATTAACCATAGCAACCCTTAACTCTCCAAGAAAATAGAACAATTCTATTTCTTGAAGTTCAAATGGTCGATAATTATTATTTTTTATTTCATGACATTAATTCATATTAGATAGAAAAACACGCATAATTAATAACAACTCCCTCCGATAGAAAAGCTTAATTAATTAATTAACAGTGTCTGGTGCAGAAGCAACGGCGACGGAATCCACGGCAATTGCCGCCGCTAAACCCCTCCGTATGGCAAACGGAACCACAGTTGCTCTTACTGAAGCATAACCCCTTGAACCGACGGCTCTGCGACTCGCAGGTCCTCGCCTCTGCTATCATCCCTATACATTATAGAACGACGATGAATTCAGGATCTAGAGTCATATTAGTATGTCTAGAATGAAAATATATAATTGAGTAAATATACCTATGTTCATTTTAATAATTTAAATATTTAGATGAGATGGTGATCCAATTTAAAATGGTTCTATCAAAGTAGTTATTAGAGTCTCACTGTGAATTTACTATTAAAAATAAATTCTACATGCTTCATGAAATGCTTGTCGAGAAGATCATTATTTTAAAATAGTGAAAGTTGGATAAGTTTGTACGTACATTGACTAATTTGAAGGAATATATATCACATTCCACCAGTAATAAATATCAAATAACTCTTTTCGAGTAAGACTAAAACATATAGAAAAATCACCTAATGTTTTTTTTTGTATGTACTATAATTTTGAGAAGACCATATATAATTGAGTATTTAAACTTTTAGAGGTGATACTCCGACATCAATAACTAGTTTTAAAATGTGTATGATCTTATATATGTTTAATATTTTATCTTCTTTTTAACTATATAATTCAAAATGAAAACAATAAATTCAGTTAAACTCGCAGAATTTATCTTAGATCCGTCTCTCGAGTAGACATACTACATAGTAATTAACAACCGGTAAACCATGGTCCTTATAAGTGTAGTACTCTTAATTTTGAATCATATCAATTTTATAAAAAAAAAATCGTAAGATTTTCGAAACTCTTAATTTTAAATATAAATTTTATATATCTATAAAACTTTTGAAACTTATAAGTGTGTTATGAAAAAATAAATAGGAAGGAAAATAAATTAATTACCAGTAGAAAAAACCAGCATCAACATAAGGAGAATAGTTGCAACTACTTTTGAAAAGCCAGCCATATTGAATCTCTTTTATTTTATTTTTCTTTCTTTGTTGTGGTGAAGGGAGAAGAGTGAAGAGGCTACTACTAAATATGTCTAATTTATAGTAGCATAAAGTTATATGAGTGTGAAGCAAAGTTTCAAAATAGCGGTAAATTATTTCTGAGTAATTTATAGATTACGAGTTTAAATTATAAAACATACTCATTAATGCTTGTATTAATAGAGTAAATTGTCTTATATCATGTATGGAATAGTTTGTTCACCAAACTACTCTTCTCTTTTCTTTTTAAAAAAATGTTATGTGAATGAAATTATAGGATCAAACTTTGGAAGACAGTTAATAATATTTGTATTAAAATAAATTATCTTATGTCATACTCCTCGATGGTAGCCTTCTCAAACCCTATGAAGACGAAATAATTTGTTCATCGACCTACTCTCATTTTTATTTTATTTTTAAATAATAGTTATTTGAGTGTAAGAGATTGATTTTGGAACTACATATGAAGTGTGTTACTTTGAATAATCCAGAACGGAAAAGTAGAGGATAATCTAATGTGCAAAGTATTTTGTGTTTATATAGAATTCAGAAAGGATCATATCTTAAGGAGTGTTATATAGACAATTCATCATTATATAGTATAAATATTAATGACAATTTTCATAATTTAAATTCGTTATTTAAAAATTATATAAAGATAATTTTATCGTAAATTTAAAAAAATTCGGTGAAAATAAAAGAAAAAAAACACATTATCTGTACCAAATCATGACAACTCGATGTCCACTAATCTTTGCTCTATCTTACGTCTTAGCTCGTTCACTTTCTTTTTTTAATCTAAATTTCTACTATATTGATAATATAAAAAGGAATAATTAAAAAAAAAGGTATATCTTGACCTTTTATAAAAGATTTATTTATTTATTTTAAATTAATCACCGGCTAATATATGTTCATCTAGCCTTTTATATTTATTTATTTGGTCGAATGGTCCTTCGAAATAATATTTATGTGAGTAAATAAGATTGTGATAAAAGATAAAATGAAAAACTCAATTTAATTTATTTCCCAATTCAAAAATACATCGTTTTTGTCTTCTTTTTTTAACAAAAAGAATATAATTCTAGCATATATGTTCTTCCTTAAACCCCAAAATTTCCCTTTAAAAGGAAGAAATGAACCTACTAGAAAGAAAAAAAAGACATGAAGATGTGAACACTCACTTTAGCACGTTCTTCCTCGAAACATAAAAAGAAGTAAAAGAAAAGAAGTGCTTAAAAGAAATTAAAAAGGAGTATGTACTTAAAAAGAAAAAAAATCATGAAGGTATGAACATTCACTTAAAATTAAAATAATACTATGCATCAAACATCTTGCATTTACACAGCGATCAGCTTAGAAAGGGTTTCACATTTAGAAACGTAGCTACACATAGCTCAGGGTTGCCAGTTGGACACCCTTCGTCAAAAATTATAATATATATAGAAAGAAAAAAAATTATATGAAGTATATATATAGGTCAAAAAATATTTTTCATACATATATATTAAATTTCGAATACCCTTAACAATTTTCTAGTTTTGCAACTGTCTCACAACCCCAAACTAAAGAATCTGATGTATAAGGTAGTTTATCGTAATACAATCATCTGTGATTGATTCCATTGCTCAAACCATCTATATTACATAGAAATAACTTTATCGTTAATTGAAGGTCCCATCCCTTTGGAATATTAACTTTAAATACCTATGAATATAAATATGTCTAAAGATTAGTGTCTGATCTGAATCAGCATTTGAATTATTGCTGGCATTTTCTACCTTTGTAAAAGGGGCCTTAATTGCGTATATGAGTTGGGAAGATCTAGTTCTAGAAAGTGAGTTCATAATTAAGATCATAATTATTTAATTACTACTATAACCTAAATTATAAACCTTAATTTCGAAGGATAACATTTTTTCCGAATCGATTTCTTTTAAGATAAGATTTTCTTTTACGGAGATTTATGCCCGATGAAAAAGCAAAAAAGAAGAAGAAGAAGAAGTAGATATCATCAATAATATTTCATTATATGGTTCAGTTAGTTTGGAGGGTGATCATTCACACGGATGATTTGAGATCAATCCTTCTTTCATGGCTTTTAAACAGTCCTTCGGGATGACTAAGTTGATTTGGAAGGTGATTATTCACGCGGAAGATTTGGGATCAATCCCTCCTTAATGGCTTTTAAATGGTCCTTCGGGATCTCTAAGTTGGTTTGGAGGGTGATCATTCACACGGATGACCCGGCCACCCGGGGTCGATCCCTCCTCAATGCCTTCCGAATCGAGCCTATCGCACAGAGCTTGCCTAGTGCGATTTACATTCCCAATGTAATTTGCAGAATATTACTTATTTGGGGTTTACCTAGTGCGTAATTAATTAAGTGCTCACCATATATAGTTCATCCAAAGAGGGTAAAGGTTATGGCAAAAATTATTGCGGCCGCAGATAATCCCGAGATTAAAAAAATAAAATTGATTACACGTTAGAATGATTTTTTTCATTAGTTTTTTAATACAACTTTTACACATTAAAATGAATATATTTGAGATCCCTACTTTTTGACATTCATCATGTGGTTAAAGATTTGTGTGCTGCAAAAGCTAACCAAAAAAAAAAAGAGTAAAAAAGAACCATCAATTATTATCCTTTTTTCTTTTCTTTGTAAATATTTATAGAAATAAAAAAATTGGCCACACATGAAGAGGGAATAGAATAAATATCATGATCTCTGTTCATACTTTATAACAGACTCCATAAATTATAATCCGACAATATAATATTTTTTATATTATTCGTATAAATTGACATATTATAATTAGTGACAGAATTAATTTTATTTTAGTAAAAAACTTCAAAATATATAAAAGTAAGCATATGAAAAAAAATCAAACATATATTTCCACTTGACATCTATCAACTATCATATTGGTAAATTCCACCCAACACTTCATCAGAAAATTTGTGACAGGTGACGATTTTATTCCTTTTTCTTTTTATTGCCTTCAAATCAAGAATATTTAATCGAAGACGGAGTTCAAAATATATAAAAATAAGCACACAAAGAAATTAAGAGCGTTAATTGACTTCTTCACTTTTATGACATATTAGTTCTCATTTATTCTGGATTACGTACGAATCAATATTTATTAAATAAATTATTTGTAATATTGCTTATTAATTAAGTGATCTTCTTAGGCAAATATCATTTATCTCTTTTGAATTATGTTTCAATCTAATTTCTTCTTTTAAAAAAATCTTTCAAGACAATCTTAAGAAATGATTTTGACTAAACACATATTAATCCTTCTTCTTTTTTTTCATCTGGTGCCCGGTATCTACATTAAAGCCCAACTAAATCTAAATTCGCGCTGAAAAATTCCACGTTGGGAGGTAAAACGCTCCCTAACAAAGCCAACTCCATACCCAGGAATACTCAAACCTAAAAGAGCAACTTTCACATATATCAAACATAAAAATCATATTTGTATGTTATAGTTATAGTTTGCATAATTGCGCTCCAAAGCAAATTTTATGTTTGCTATGGAGCTTTTGGTTTGTATAATTCGCTGGAAATATCCAATTTTATATAAATTGTTCAGTTTTGTATAAATTCATTTATACATTGTAATTTGTATAATAAGATCTGTATTTGTATAATTATAAGTGTATAAGACAAAAATGTATGTATTTGCATTTGTATATA
This sequence comes from Solanum piurae, assembly GCA_029582685.1. Lineage (NCBI taxonomy): Eukaryota > Viridiplantae > Streptophyta > Magnoliopsida > Solanales > Solanaceae > Solanum > Solanum piurae. The sequence continues at coordinate 11,030 of JAJOOO010000285.1, read as the reverse complement.
CACTTTTCTCTCACTTTATACAAACACAAACACATTTTATACCGAAATCTATAAAATGACTAATTGTATATCGAAAATGGCTAATTGTATACCGAATCATATGACTAAAAAATGGGATGTTTGTTGTGAATTATAATTAAAATAAACTATGGCTATAACATTTAATTTGAATTAATAGTTTGTTATTTCATACAATTTTCTCAACCTAAAACTTATGATTAAGGATGAAAAAATATTTACCACTCCACCACAACCGTTCTCGGTCTTCTTAATCTATTCTAATCTAACTTGCCAAACAACAGGTAAACATTGTGGGGTCTACAAGGAAGCTGAGTTTTACACGTTTAAATAAACTCTTTTGTCATAATCTTTTCTTGTTTTCGTAACAATTAGGCAAATTTGCCTCCTTCATTAGGGGCGAGTTTATCGCTTTGGATAAGGATTTGCCAGAATTTAATAATTTTGATTCAAATTTTAAATTTATCTTCAAATACTCATTTAAAATTAAAAATTCAGAACCCAATAATTTCAAAGAATTAAAATTTAAAATTCATAATTAATTTCTAAATTAACTTCAGTCGTTTACTAACATTGATTTCCTTATTATATATCATATCTTTGCGGGCAACCTAGCTATTTACGCACCTCATCTATTTTGAACCGTTAAAACAACATTTTCCGTATGTTGGTGGTGGAGGTGATTTGTGGTGATGGTAGACTGATAGGTGTAATTTGTGCAATGTAACTAGCTAGTGCCTAGTGGTGGAGGTGGTTGATAATTGTGACTTATTATATATGTTGAAGGTGAATAAGTAGTCGATGGTGGAGCTGTAAATGTAATAATTTCTAAATTCCATTTATGAAATTATATCAGATATGTTATTGTTGTCATCGTCATAGTTATTCCTATAAATTTTATCCATGGAAGATTTTTTTAAAATTCAGTCTACTAGAGTTTGATTAGTTTGAATTTTGCTCGTCATCAGACTTAAAATATATGAGCGGTAGTGATTGATGGTGATGGTGTAAATGGTCGGTATCACCAATGAAGATGATGTGGTTAGTGATTGACAATTATGATTTGTGAATGTGCAGAGGAGATCGATGCTAAGGGTACATTATCGATAGTAATAATAGATTGTAGTAGCGCCTTGTGGTAAAAACGATTGATGATGACTATAATTTAAGCTTATAATAAATAAAATAGTGATAAAAAAAATTATATAACATGATTTTAAGAACATATTAACAATTTTAAGACTACATACATACAAGAACTAATTTATTACAACAATTAAATGATTTAGCTACATAACTCTATAATGTGAAAAATAAATATTATAACCTACCTTAGTGTCCTTTTCCAAGAAAAAAAATCCTATTTTTGATATTGTTGTTTTGTTAAATATTGAAACCTTTACGTCTTTATTTTGGACTCAAATGTCAACTCCAACAATATTATCGGCGTTGACATTGTAGAAATCTCACGTCTATGATTAGAGAAATCAAGGATTGTATTGATGAAAATAATGTTAGTTACAACCTCCTTATATAGGAGAGAATTGTAGAGTCCTAAGTTAACTATACTTAGAGTCCTACTACAATACATATTACTACTATATAATAATAATAATACAAATATAAATAATTTAATCCTAGTTGTACTATAATCCTAATCATAATCTAATCCTAGTCGTAATATAATCCTAATTAATATAAGTAGTCTAATCCTAGTGCGACTCTAATTCTAGAGCAGTGTTGTAAACTCGTCAATCAGCTTCGTTGGACCTGTTCCTTTGACATGTTCCAATCGTCAGCTTCCTTCTTCATCAACACTTGTTGTAGACACGTCAGTCAGCTGCGTTGGACCTGTTCCTTTGACATGTTCCAATCGTCAGCTTCCTTCTTCTTCAACACTTCCCCTCAAGCTAGTGAGTAGAGGAACAGTTACTCCTAGCTTGATTCGAATACGCAGCAAAAAAAAACTTTGAATACCCAGCAAAAACTTTTTTTGTCAATGCTTCGGTATGAATGTGATGTCTAGTCATTGCTTGTGATAGTTCATCTGCAGATTGATACGAGTAGTTCCACTAGTAAAAACACTTAAGAACAATATGATTATTCCTACCACAGATTTGACATGACTCAATATTATTCCTCTCCTTATTTTCACTTTGAGAACTTTTATTGTTCAGAGAACCTGGTCTATATTGACTGTTCTTAAAACCTGTTCCCTGTCCAACAAGCTTGAAACCTGTTTTGCTGGAGTTAATGATGTTGTTTCCTCCTCCCATGCCTTTTTGAGCAGATAATACCATGTTGTAGTTTTGTTGTGGCACCTCTTCTTCATCTTCCCTTATATCAAAACTCGTGAAAGCATAAACAAATTGATTAAGAGTGGAATATGGTGCCTTACCTAATATGACAAAGGTCTTGTATTTGAGACCTAAACATATAGCAAAATTTATTATTTTTGTTGCTTGAGTATAAGTTTTTTCCAAGCATTCTCACATCTCCTTGGCAGTTGAGCAGCCCACAATTAGGTGCATGTTTTCTTCGGTCAAGGTGCTTGAGATCCAACTCCTTAGCAACACATCTTTCTCCTTCCAATCATCAATGGTGCCACTATCTTTTGCATCCTTCTCAACCGCTACAACTTTTTCAGCAGTTTGTCCAGTGGAACAACTACTTTTACTTGATTCATTCTCTGTGATACGAATCAATTGGGATATGTGTGTCCTCTTTATGAGGTAGTTTGCTGACTTAAGTTTAATGGAGCAGGCGACAATGAGTTGGTGAAGTAAGGAGGTCGACATATTTTTGGTAGAAGTGGTCATTGCAACGTGTGTTTTTTTTTCATTTTTTTTTTATCAATACTCAGAGAGCGGAAGAACTTTTATGCTTTGATACCATGTAGAAATCTCACGTCTAGGATTAGAGAAATCAAGGATTATATTGATGAAAATAATGTTGAGTTACAAGCTCCTTATATAAGAGAGAATTGTAGAATCCTAAGTTAACTATACTTAGAGTCCTACTACAATACCTATTACTACTATATAATATTAATAATAATAATAATGCAAATATAAATAATCTAATCCTAGTTGTACTATAATCCTAGTCGTAATGTTAATTGTCATTAGATTCAATGTCGCTATAGAATTTAGTGACATTTATAAAAAATGTTAATTATCTCTAAAAGTACATATTTAATGATAATTAAGTTGTTGTTGTTAGTGAATTACGGTTAAAATCATTTTTAATATAGTATGTAAACAATATTTTTCAGTTGGAAATTGGAATATATAGTGTAGAGAAACACAAAGGATAATATTCTTGTTGGACTAGTCCAACTCAAATAATTTTCTTTTAAGGTATCACATAAGATAATAAGAGATAAGAGACGTGGAAACATGAAAATTAATAATTAAAGGATAAATATATACCCAAAATTAAATGGTAAGAATAAATACATCAAATATTATTGATGAATTCGTTGATTCGAAATTTGAGACACGGTGAATATGACTTTCTACAATGGAGGAGACCATAATTGACACGTGTGGGTCAAGAGGAAAATTGAAACCTAGAACCCAATTTTTTTAAAATAAATTTAATTTTATACCGCGCGAATCTAATTAATCAAAATTTTCGCATATTCAACCCATATAATACTCATTTAAACCCATAATTAGAGCTGGACATTCTACATTTGATACGATATTTGATATTTATACAAAGAAATTGAATGTATCCATTTGTATATGTAATAAAAATTCTAACTTGAGAAACTGATAAAAATACAATTTCACTATTCATTTGATTGATCAAAAGACTCAAAACTTGAGAAAGTGTAAGTTCACACACTCAGTAGCAACCCATAATTGTCATTCAGGGGTGTTAATGATTAACATTGACAATATAATTATAAGGTTACTAGGTCTTGAACATAACCTCAAGAAATTTTCACAACATATTAACCACCAAACATTTAATATATATATTAAACTAAAATTTAACTTCTATATACAATATATTTTTTCAATGAAGATTGAAAGAAGTATTGCCTGGCTCCCCTTACCCAAGGGTAGGTCCGCCCTTGCAGACACTCACAACTCCATTAACTAAGAGAGAAAAGGGGGAAAGGAAATTGTATTGATCATAATATATAGTTTGTACTTTCAACCCTAAAAGAGAATGTGGTGCTACTTATGGCCGCAATCCACAAAATATCTTCTAACTGAATTATGACAGCTAATTATCACAAAGTAACTAACTAATGGAATAGAATGAATTGTAACTAACTAAAGGACCAGGTTAATTGTGTATCATACCCAACTAATAGACCCGATTCATCATGTGGTGCATTTCAACAAAACCAAAGACAAAACACATATTAAAAGGGAGAATATGTTCTTAATTTTCAAACGATACATAATTTGACCATTTATTCTTCTATATGTTTGCGACCTTCATTTGCACATTGATTTGCTTGTTTCCCTTTGTTTAAATGTGAGTAATAACCATATTATTGACTCTAATTAGATATATGAAATCTTTAAGTACCCGTGAAGGATTAAACTATATACTGTCTTGTTCAACATAATAGCAAAAATACATCACTATATTTTCCACTTCTAAATTCTTATATCTCATTATAACCCTTGTTTGATGCTCCATAATTTTTGCAACTACTTAAATTCATTATTTGCATATATTATTATCCAAAGACATTTGTTTCTCTTCCAGAAAATCTTATCTAAGCCTGCAAGAAGATTGTCACCTAATTTTTTAAACAAATCATCTTTCTTTGGAAACAGGTGAGAAATGATTCTTTATAACTTTCTATTTTGTTGACTTTTGGGTCAAAGTTAGTATATAAAATTTCTACTATAATAATAATAAAATATTAAATTCAATTGAACTGATTGTAACGCTTTCTAAGGAGAGGTTTAAACTCAAATTATGATACACATGAATTTATGATTTTTTAAAAATAAAATTAGATAATTTTTATATATATTTTTTAAAATTGATTTAATATTAACGATGGATCTCTATGCTCCAAAAAAAATTAAATAATCCACTTGATTAAATATTGAGTTATTTATCCAAAGCAATGGGAATAGACAATTTAACAAGACTTTTTTCAATAAATAAATAAAAAGAAAAAGAAAAAGTCATGACTCATGAGGACAATTAAATACACTTAATTTTAACAAAAAGAAATCATAAAGGGGTTAGGTGGCAATTGGCATATATTCCCAAGTGGAAAACTAGTGGGGGGAATAAATGTAGTTCCCAATGAGATAACAAAAGATTAATAGGTAGGTGTGAAAAGAGGTGCCATCCTCCAATAATTAAAAAGGATGAAGCATTGTTATTTGTTGTATATACTTACTCCTATGTCAATTTTTAATTGTTATGTTAATTTTTTTTAAAGTCAATTTAATTAATTTTAAATTTAAATTAGATTACATTAATTTAATATTTTAAATAAAAAATTTAGATATTCAAAACTATATGAAAAGTACTATAAATTCCATTTTTTTACATATTAATATGATAAAAAATATATCGTAAAATATTTATCAAAATTATTATCGTTTGACTCTAAGAAATAAAACTATGACAATTAAAAGTGGAAGGAAATAATATTAAGCACACACATCGAAAGGGGAATAAACAAATTCATTTTTAAAATGAATTTTAAAAAGAAAGTTCATACTTAAGTACTTAGTTATTGATAATAATTTTATTTTCCACCTTATAATTTTCTTTATTTTCTCTTCTCCTATCCAAGCCCCAATTATTAAAAAAGACAAGAAGATTACTATAATACAGAGAATTCTTTAAAAAATAAATTGAAAATTTAAAAGTATATAGACAACATGTTCATAGTTTTTTTTTTTTTTTTTACATTTCAATATCTATTTTAAAGCTAATTTAATTCAAATTTGTAATGTATAATTTCATTTAAAGGTAAATTGCTCTTTATCAAAGATGATTACTATTCATTCAGAACTCAAACACAAAATATTTAATTAATAATGAAGAAATACTAATTACACTAGCTACCATAAATCATAATGATTGGTGGTTAGCATTTGTTGCTTTAGAATAACATTAAAATAAAAATCTATAAACTCTCCAATAATTTGGGAAATAGATGTTTGACTTTTTACCTATTTTTTCCCAGTTAACAACTTTACAATATTATTGCATAATAAATCTCAAAGTGTCAAATGATGCATCAACATTACTTACAAATTACAATAATCCAAACTTGAAAAATAAAATCTCAAGTAATTATATTTTAATAACTAATAGAAAATTTAGCTAAGCTATATAGGTGCAGAACATTTCAAGATATATATATATATATATATATATATATATATAATATAATCAAATTTTATAATAACATCGTTTATTTGATTATTTTGTTTTTTTTACTATAATAAGGAAATTGATTTCAAAAGAAGTTACTATAATAAAATGTGTTATAGAAATATGACTATACATTATAACACTATAACAAAAACAACTTTTAGCGGTAATAAATAGACACATTAATAAAGAGTGCTAAGTCTTTATCGGCATTAGTTAAGTGCCATCAGATCTAATGTCGCTAAAGCATTTAGGGACATATACAAAGAGTGTTAATTGCCATTAAAAATACATATTTAGCGGCAATTGCTAATTAATTGCCGTTAAAGCTCATTTTTGATGTAGTGTAAAGAGGTGTGTCTGTATTAATGTTTTTGAAACGTCATTAATTGTCCAATTTCTTACTCAATATTTAAATCTTGTGTGAAAAATAACAACCTCATATTATCAAAAAATTAAAAAATCTTATATTGAGTCTTAAGTGTGGTCATACACCTATACAACTATATTCTATATATTAGGTTTGCATATGAGCCTTATTGACTTCGTAAAAACCAATAAATAAATAAAATAAAAGTCTTTTATTTATTATTATTATTATTATTATTATTGTTATTGTTATTGTTTTTTATTATTATTATTATTTAAGTTGTTATAAAAGGAGTTCACACAGTACCATCAGTTTGACAATTTGCATAGGGAGGGATAGAAAGTTAGGCAATCCTACATTCTACCCCCCTAGAGTTTGTTATACGTGATAATTTGGTCCCCGTTTTTCATCAATTACGTAATGTATAATCAATTTTCAAGTATTTATGGACAAATTATTTTTCCTTTATTGACTCTTACAAAACCTTAATATTATTTTAGTTTCAATTTGTTATCTTACATTTGAAATAACTCATATTATCATCTTGACTTTTTAGGGTTATAACCAGATGAAAATGATTTGTCTTAATTAGAGCCGTCGAGTTTAAATTTTAAAATAAAATAAATCTAGATATAGGGTAAAAGTAGAATCAGAATATAAAATTTGCTAGCCTTTTTAATTTAAATCACGAGATTCTAAATTATTCCCTTCGTTTCAATTTAGTTATCTTATTTTCCCTTTTTAGCCTATTTAAAAATTAATGTCTTTTTTTGGCGATTCTTTAATTTCCACACATATTTAAAACTACTAGATTAAAGGACATTTGGTACATTTGACATAACTTTAATTTAAAATCACAAAATTCAAAAATCTTCTTTACTTTCTTAAACTTCTTACAATGTTAAAACAAGACAGATAAATTAAACAGGTGAAATAATAATTTATACATGTTAATTTAATTTCCTAAAATATATACAATAATTCAACTAAAATTATTGAGTTCAAGTGATATTCAACTCGTATACCTTGATTTCTATCTAACTCCACCCTGATAATTAAGAACGATTTCTCCTACATGATGTACATCTGAATTATTAATTAAAACTCGAAGTGACTATCGAATACTAAATACCGAATACCGAACATCGAATACCAAAATATCGTTGGTCAGAAAAAGAATAAAAGGTAGAGAGGAACCTGCGTACAACCAACGGAGCCAAAGGTAAATAAGAAGATGGAATTATTCATTTCAGTAGGCTTTTTATTTGTGGTTACTATTATTAGGAATATAAGAATATAAGAATATAAGATAAAGTACTTAAAGTAGTTCACATAAATATAGAGAACGTGGCTCTCACTTTTCAAAGAATAAGATATCTCTTATTTCTCCTCGTGACACAAGTTTATTTAAGAAAGAAATTTAGAAATCCGAAAATGTGATTGAAAATATGATTTATCAAATGTGGGGTTCAATTATATTTGAAAATTTTGCATGCTTTTTTTGATCGAACTTGTTATATGGGTCTTATTTAATACCATTTATTTCTCTTATGTGATTTTACCTATAGTTTATGTGCACCTGAAAAATGACAGTGATGGATTTCATTCTTTAAACTAAATATAAAATAAAAATAAAAATTTGGATGCTTTATTTATCTAACGTAGTTTTATTGTCAAATGTCATAACAAAGCTAAACAAAATAGACAAAAATATTACTCTATTACTTTTGAATATTATTATTTTATTAAAAGCACAAAATATTTCTTGGACTTAGATCAATATAATAATTATACTTTGAAAATAGTATTTTTATTAAAAGCATACAACAACATGATCAACATATATTTCACAAACACTGTCCAATATTATTTCTAATATTATAAGAACTTTGACAAGGTCATTTGCCATGTTCCTCACAAATATGCCTTCTGTAATAATTCCCTACCAAGAATGTCATCAAATAATTTGACAACTATAAATACCCATAGCCCTTTCTCCCAAACACAAACAAACTTTAATCAATTCTCCTCTCTTTTATATACCAAAGTTTTTTTATTTCCATTTTTACAAAAATGGTTCTCTCAAAAACTTCCTCTGAGTCTGATGATTCTGTACACTCCACATTTGCTTCTCGCTATGTTCGAACTTCACTTCCAAGGTAAACATCGTATAAATAATATCGAAATCAGAAATTTCGTTAATAGTGTATGTTCAATGTTTAATACATACTATATATAATGTAATCAGAGGCGGGTTTTGGATTTTGATTTGATGACTTCAATCTTTATGTTCTTACCACTGAATTCATTACGTGAATTCACAATCTTCTATTTATTTAAGTTTGAATGATTTTTAGCATGGGGCAGAGCTAGGGGTAATGTAAGTTTGTACAAGATATAAAATTATTTTTAATATATGTATATGTAGTAGATTCTGAATCTTCTTGGAGTTTTTTTGTATATTATTTTTTTATATTTTGAATCTTCTCAGTGAAATATCTGGCACTATCACTAATTTTTTTACATATATTTCTATATTCTGTGTTGAAGTATAGAAATTAAGTCAGTGTAGATTCTTCACTATTATATTTACTTTACATATTTTTTTAATTATATCAACTTATAAACATGTTTAGTTTGATCAAAATATTTTAATCAACATTTTTTTGGGTTTATTTTAGGTTTGAGATGCCAGAGAACTCTATACCAAAAGAGGCAGCATACCAAATAATTAATGATGAGTTAATGCTTGATGGCAATCCAAGGTTAAATTTGGCATCATTTGTGACAACATGGATGGAACCAGAATGTGATAAGCTTATGATGGCTTCAATTAACAAGAATTATGTTGACATGGATGAATACCCTGTCACCACTGAGCTTCAGGCAATTTCTTCTTCCCTATTATTTTAGAGATTCAGAATTTTAAGTTTATGAGTTTTGAATCTTATAACGAGACAAACACGATAGATTATTTATACATTTAAGTAAGGTAATTTTTAACAGAAACACAAGGCTCCCTACCCCTCTCCTTTCAGAATTAGTTTTATTTAATATCTATTATACTTTTTCGAACAAACATATTCTTGTCGTTGTACTTTCAGAACAAATATATCCATATCGTTATAAAGTTGTTAAAATTCCTTTATTCTATAACTCATCTTTTGAAATGATAGGTAGACTCTACATGTGTATTTATTTTTCATATTTAATTGATTGACTATTTGACGTAACGTAAAATAGACACACAACATTTACACTAACAAATATACATTCTCAACGTATAAAAACATCATATGCTAAACAAAAATTCAATCAATTACAGAATCGATGTGTGAACATCATAGCGCGTTTATTCAACGCGCCTTTGAAAGAGGAAGAAACAGCAATTGGTGTGGGGACAGTGGGCTCATCAGAGGCCATAATGTTAGCAGGCCTGGCCTTCAAGAGAAACTGGCAAAACAAATGCAAAGCTGAGGGAAAACCTTATGATAAGCCCAACATTGTCACTGGTGCTAATGTTCAGGTATTATTTTCGTTCCGTTTTACTTGTCATGTTTTTAGTATAATAGTTCTTTTTATAATATTAGTCGTTTGAGATTGAGGGCTACCTCATTTGATGAGCTTGTGCTTCCACGGTTAAACTTACGATTTAAATAAGAATAATTTACTTAAATCATGCTTTTTATTAAAGTATTTTTTTTCATAAGAGATATCGAAAAGACAAAAATAACAAGAGAAAATGAATGAAAAATATGTGATTCGATCTTTTTAATGCACTAGATTAGCATCCATAATGCACACACACATTCAAAAGGTGTGATGGAGTTCAATTGAATTTCATTCGTTAAATAATCATATTATGTAAATAGGAAAAGATGATTTTTTTTTTGCTTATATAAAAATTATTGAATCACCTTGGTCCTTGATATAAGGAAAAATTATAAAGCAATAGTAAAAGGGGTTCAAAATTTGCTTTAGCTCACATATCCTAAATTTAGGTGTTCAAAAATAATTCTAATATATTTTTAAAAATTTTCTTATTTGAATTCCTGACTCTGTCACTGCATTTCAAAAACTTGTTACAGATAAAATAAGAGTTTTTTTGTCCTTTTTTTTAGGTGTGTTGGGAGAAATTTGCAAACTACTTTGAAGTGGAATTGAAAGAAGTGAAGCTAAGTGAAGGGTACTATGTGATGGACCCAATCAAAGCTGTGGAAATGGTAGATGAAAACACTATTTGTGTTGCTGCTATTTTGGGTTCAAC
>JAJOOO010000282.1:0-79207 GCA_029582685.1 Solanum piurae | reverse complement strand
TTATTTTATACCGTAATTATTTTGAAATGGAGAAAAAAATAGTAATTAATAAAGTGACACTTATTAGTACTCCTACGATTGTTCCAAATTAGTTGTGAATGTACAAAATAAATGCATGTAGCTCTTTTTTTAAAAATTCAAAAAACGATAAAATTGGAAGAACATTATTAACGTGTTCTTGATTATGTAAAACAAATTTTATTTTAAAACAAAAAAAGAAGAAGTAAAACACCATTTTTTTGAAATAAAGGAAATAGTAGTAATTAATAACGTGTAACTAATTAGTACTCCTATGATTATCCCAAATTAGTTGTCAATTTACAAAATAAATATATGTGACTCTTTTTATTTATTAAATAACGATTATTTTTCAACATTGTATACTATATATACGATACACACGTGCAAAACACATACCGTGAAACTAGTATATATATATGTGAGTTATTAAGTTTTTATTATACAATATGTTTTAGTCACTGGACAATGGATATGGTGCAATACAATCTCAAGGCTTTAGATATCACGCACCAAAAATCATAGAATATTTTTTCCTATTGAGTGATAACTGCATTTGCATATGAGACTTAAGTCAATTATACATTTATTCAATCATATAAACAAAAAAACATATATGCGTGTTTTCAAACTAAAATTTTGGTGATGTTAATTCTATATGTATCTAATATAAGTATACCCTACTTGCGATTTTTTTGTCATTAGGGTTAAAAAGGATTGATTAATTAATTAATTAAAGAGAATCATGATATTTATGTTTTGAAGTGTCATCGCGGAAGGTTATCTCAATGATACATGAAAAAAATGTTTTATCAAATTAATCTATCATTCTAAATATGGTAATCTAAATATAGTAAATAAGTCTTTCAATATGGCATAAAAGGCTACGGAGTAGGGGTGTCAAAACTAACAATTTCGAATACAAATGTATTGAACTTACATAATCGGATTTATAGTATTAGATTTTAAAGTAAAATTGTTGGTTTGAATAACTCAAATTTATAAACACACTCAAATTAAGGTAATATTTCTTTATTTTATAAAGAAACCATTGAACCAAATCGATTGCGAATAGATTTTTATATATAAATATATTTTATATGTTAAATTTAAAATAGAAACATTAAAAAATTTCATTCCAATTTTGAGGGACTATTTAGGAATTTAGCGGATTTAGAATAGATATATTTGTTACATTAGTAAGTACAGAGACCGACTTTGTAAAATCGTGTAACTAGATGTACCAATTTGTACATGAAATAAATTACGCGTCCTTTCCCCCAACATTTTACATATTTCCAACTATATATATATAACACCAGCTACAACTCCTTTCATAGTCTTCATTCTTGATTTCTACAAGAAAACGCAATTTGTTCCTCGGAGATGGTTTTACACAATAAGCTTTCTACTTGTTGTATATCTCATGAGTTCTATAAAGTTGCTACGAACAACCCCAACAAAATTGCAGTCATTCAAGCTTGTGGGGGTCTCAAAATCGCCAAAGAATTTCGACTTTCTTGCAGTGAAAATGGCGACCAAGATACCCGGGAGAAGTTTCAAGAGTTTGTTTCTTCCAAAAGGAAGTCGGTTAATCCCCCGGTATACGAAGGTGATCAGTGCTTCACGTTTTCCGAGATATTGTCCGCCGTTGATTCTCTTAGTTCACGGCTCCGATGCATTCTTGATGGTGGTGATGACCCCAATCTTGTGAAACCCTCTGCAGGTAACTGAAATTTGTGATTTTAAGTGGGGGTATTATGAATTAACGGTACGATGAAGAAAAGATGGTGTTAATGTGGGAGTAGTTACTGATATTTGTGATATTAACTACGGTTTTACTGAATTAAGATTAAGTTTTCTTTCCTTATTTATTTATGGAGTAAACCAATATTCTTCTTTCTGTAGTAATCTGTGAACATATGTATCGTGTCTAGTTCGGAGAATGATTCTTGCTTAATTGTTACCTTTCCTACACTCGAGGGCTCGACGTACTGGTGAATGTGAATATATTGTGCGTGTTGTATCAGTGGTTTCTTGAATTTTTGTATGTTGTGCGTGTTGTAGCAACGGTTTCTTGAATGTTTTGTATCTTGTGCCTGTTGTAGCAGTGGTTTCTTGAATATTTAATATCTTGTGCGTGTTGTAGCGGTAGTTTCTTGATTTTTTTATATCTTGTGCATGTTGCAGCGGTAGTTTCTTGAATTTTTTTTTGGCTTTCTAATTTTGCTTTAGATAACTTTTACCTTCTTAATTTTTGTTTTTAGAATAAGGTCTGTGCTATCTGAAATTGAGCAACTTTGCCAAAAGGTTAATGGATTGTCCTATCTTACCCACCATTTGGAAAAAAGTCTCTTTTTGCCTTTGGCCCTTGACGGAGCTCCCACCTGAGTCTAATGATAGACAGTACTCAAAAGTTGGAACATTGTTCTCTAAGATTTTGGACCAAAAGAATAATAGAGGGCAAATTGAGCAAAATCAGATGGCACAAGGGCAAATTCAGATAGTTTCCCTTAATCTGTGTTTACAATGATTCCTAAATGAATGTGAAAATGTTATATCCATTTCCTTGAAAGTTTTTGGTTTTATAGACTCCTTCCGGATGTTGTTGATTGCTTTGTGAGTAAACTAATTAGGCATTGCAACTTTTCATGGCTAGTAGTTAATATGCATCAAAATGCAAATGACTGCAGTTCCAAGGACCAGTTAATTGTGGGGTCTTCTGATCGAGGTTTAGAGCAGTATACACAGCTGCTCCATAAAGCATATATCCCAAGAGTAGTTGGAATATATATGGAGCCTTCAGTTGAGTACATTGTTTCTGTTCTATCAGTTTTGAGGTGCGGAGAAGCATTTATGCCGTTAGATCCATCATGGCCAAACGAAAGGATATTATCGGTAATATTTTCTTCAAAAGCTGATCTTGTTGTGGGCTGTGAATCTTCAGTTGACAGAACTTGTCACCAGCTTGATAAATTACGATGGCTCATTCATAAAGGCTGTTATCCCGTTTTTTATATGTCAATAGAGGATGTCATCCGAATAAAATCTGACTCATTGTTAGCCTGGCCCTGTGAAAGTGAAAGGTTGAGATCATTCTGCTACTTGATGTACACATCTGGATCCACTGGAATACCCAAGGGGGTATGTGGTACTGAAGTAGGTGAGTTGTACATCCTTGAGAATGTTTAACCATTTCTCATCAATTTATATTGTCACTGTACAAACTGTGCTTTTATCGTTCAGTTTTACTTAGGCATTAGTTCAATTTATTTTATCATACACTTGCAGGTCTTCTGAACCGCTTCTTATGGATGCAAGGATCATTTCCCTTTCAAAAAGAAGAAATCCTTCTTTTCAAAACATCCATAAGCTTCATTGACCATTTGCAAGAATTTTTAGGAGCTATACTTGCTAATTGTACATTGATCATACCTCCTTTCAATCAGCTGAAGGACAATATATTTTGTGTAGTCAATCTCTTACAGGTATATGTGAACGGTTTATTTACCCTTTGAATTTCTTGTTACTTGGCAGTGCATTTCAAAGGGTGTGAATTTTTTTCTCATTTGGTTGCCAACAACAGTAGGGGCTTTCCTATCCATTAACCAATTGCTTATTCTAACGATTACAAACATAAAGCAAGTATTTTTGCTCAGGTGCTGCCGGATGGAAGGGTCTTGACTCTTGAGAGTATTGGGTGCTTGTTGATTTAGTAGAATCTATGTCTGAGTAAATGAATTACGGCCTTCAACTTCCATGTCACTGCTTCAGTGATCAATTAACTTCCTCTACAATTTTTTTAGACTTCTATATCTAGTATTTGCATGAGTTCCTCCATTTATTTTTACCATAGCTTCTGTATTGGCTGGTGTAAATTCTGCAATAAGCTGAAATACTACTGGACAAAAACCATCACTCTCTCTCTCTCTCTCTCTCTCACACACACACACTTAAGACGGGGGAGGGGTGCTTGTACAACTCTTATTTTCTTTCAATTTTCGGTATTATATAATCTAAATTACTGTTATTGGTAATAATTGCATGAAGTACAAGTGGGTAATGTTCACTTTGTGGATCCATGATTAGAAAATTTTCAAATATTGCAAGAAAAAAGATTCGTGACTATTCTTCATTGTTTTCTGCACACCGATAGTGTGTTTTACTGAAAAAAAATTAAGCTACCTTCATTGGATGGATTTCTGGTTGTTCTATAACAGGCTCTGGTCTTGGTTGGGAATCTTTACTCTTCTCTTTTGCATTTACTCTGCCTGCCTTGGATCTTGAATCTCTTCTCTGGCTGGTCACTGATTTATCTTTTGCAAACTGAAAATTGAGCCACCTTTCTTTCTCCCTGATGCAGAGGACAATTTTGCCATATACTCATTAGGGAAAAGGGTCAGATTTGTCTTTATATTATTTAAAATTGAGAAACTTTGCCCTCAGTTATACTTTGGGTTTAATTTTACCCCCGGTGAAAAGTTTCATTTTTTCCTGGACCCCTAATGTCGCTCCAACTTTTATCTAATTGAAAACATATTCGGGAGGGGTAAATTTGTACCTTTTTCTCGAAGTATCTTGACACCTGGTGTCCACCCATTTCATGCTAGAGCTCCCTTAATGTCAAGGGGAAATACGAGACGATTTTCTAAGAAGGGTGTGAATGGACCCAAGGTATGACGGAGGATGAAAATTTCGGATAGAGTAGGGGGAAATTTTTGACCTTTTCTGTTTTCTTTGTTCTTTTCCATACTACTATGAGAGCATCACATCTTTAAAAAATTCCATTATTTTTTCCATCATTTATCTTCAGGAATATTCTATTAGCAGGCTCGTGGCAGTTCCATCTCTTATAAGGGCGATTCTTCCTGCTCTGCATAGCATGCAATATCCTACAGCTAAGATCTCCTTAAAACTTCTAGTGCTAAGTGGTGAAATTTTTGATATTTCTCTGTGGAAGATGCTGGTCAAGTTGCTACCCCAGACTTCTGTTCTTAATATATATGGAAGCACAGAGGTAGATTTCTGTCTGTGTGATTTATTTTTGGGTTAATTATATCCTTACAACTTATAATATTGAATAACTTGGAAGGAAAAAAGACTCCATGTCCATCGTTGTGAGTTACTTTTTGGTCACTTGTGTTCTGGTAGTTATAATAATTCACTTGAAAAGAGAAACTAATGCTTGCTCATATCAAACAAGATGCTGATTTTCTTCACCTTATATGTACCAACTTTTGTACTCAATAAAATCACTTTAGTCTGGAGTTGAAATATGGGAAACTTATGTTCGTTATTGAATTTTAAGCTTAAATTCAAATTTTAGTGCTTGTGACCGTAATCCGTGCATATTAGCCTTTAAGATGGATGATCTGAGTTTAATGCTGGCTCTCTACTTTTGGTATACGGCTTGTATGTGGGAGATTTTCCATATTGATTGATTTTTTTTTTACCTCTTATAAAGAATATCTGTGATTTGAGCTAGTACTCTCCTTTTGCTCATGCGGTTAACTAAGTTGAATTGAAATGATATAGCCACTCTGGTTTAGTCCCCCTTTGTTGAATTGCCCCTCTACAATCTCACCATCACCATCAGCTACTGCAACCACTTCCCCGAACCTCCTCTGGATCATGGGGGTGGAATCATTAGCCGGGGGGTGGTGGTGGATGCATGCTATAAAAGGAGGTTACAGAGGATGGTTTTGGGAACACATAGGAAGAGCCTGGAGACCTCCAACCATAGTTATGTGCAGTTGGCTTGTTTACAGCTGATTGAAGTTTACACTTAACAATTGCAGTAATTGTAGTGCCTGAAAACAGTAACCCCCCCCTGCAAAAACAAAAAAAGAAGAAAAGAGAGAAACAGAGAAAGGTGAGAATTAGTGAAAGAATTCTTATTTGCTAGGTTAGTTATGCTGGAGTTTGGTTTTCTTCATTTTTAGTGAACAACTTATTGATCAGCATATTGATCACTACACATAACTTATACATTATAGTTAGTATTGCATGAAGGTGATCCTTTCAAACTTAGATGCCATGCTTTTAGTGTGATTATAGATACATTCTGTATAGTGTACGCCAGTTATGTTTATGGAGCAACTTTATTTGTGAGTTTGAGATATGATTTTTGCCAAGCCTATCCACTCATTTAATTTATAGGTAATGTTTGGAACACCTTTGAGGATCCCCTGTATGCAAGTGTTTTGGGAAAAGAATAGGCTGCACAACTTGCAAATTTTGTAAGGAAACTAGTTTGGCATGGTCAAGTAGAGTTGGGTGCAACAACTCTCCAGTTGGTAACATTAGCACAATAAAGTCCAAAAGTTACAGGAAGCATTAATTAGATGAGAAACTTCTGTATTGTAGGACATTTTATGATGAGAGTGAATTAAAGAAGCACTTCATTCTCCAGAACTTAGCATTGTTTGTCTCTCCGTAAATTCCAACAACTAACTATGTCTGAAGTAGACAATTAGTTAGAATCAATAAAATTCAAGTTAGTGGAAAGATATTGAGTTTCTATTCTTGAGAGATACAACTGCTTGGTCAGTTCTTTCTAGACGAAGATGACCATCAGAGAAAGGAAGATCAAAGTAACACTCGTCTCTCTGTGGCAAGTACAAAAATAGGGAATCAGAAGAAATTCATTGTGGTTTGCTAGAGGGAGAAAGATATCAAAAAGGCTCAACAGGAATGGAACTAGAGTAGAGGGAAAGAGGTTAGGCTCAATCGGCTAATGAGTGGACTTGCAAGGGTTATTAATGACTTTATCATTCAACCCCAAACCTTCACGGGATGCCCCTTTGAAAACCCTTACACAACCCATGAGGGACAAGTATAGCATTTTCTAACAGTTTTTGCTCAAGCTTGATTGGGAGTAGTGCCGGCAAAATGAGCCCATATTTTGGTAACCCGCCCAACCCGCCCATATTTTAATGGGTTGGGTGGGTGATTTTTTACATGGGTAAAATATGGGTTGATACCCATATTCAACCCATAAAATTATAGGTAAACTATGGGTAAAATATGGATTAGTCAAATGGGTTAAGCTTCTAACTTTTATTCACTCAAAATTCATGATATCACTAATAATAGTGTAACTTCTCTTCCTTTTTATGTTATTCTATAGAACTAATTATTCTTGTCTATAATTGAAAAGGTGATGTCTTTGACCCTCCAAAAATATATATTTTAAATGTACATTTTTTTTGTTAATTATAATTATATTTTTTTATTTGTTTAATTTTATATTGGATAATAAATAATAGTGTAAAATAAGCAAATCATGTATTAGTATTGACATTGCTTAAAGTGCATTAAGCATGTTTTAGTCCTAAAATGCAAATATCCCTTTGAAAATTTTCATCTTGTTATTACATGAATTTATTTTATATTGAAAAGTTATAGGATTTTTTATTTTTATTTTTATTATACAATAAAACTAAATGAAGCATTTTCAACATTTTTCATCCAAAAAACGACTCAAATATTTTCTCCATATTGAATTCTTAAGTAAAGTACTATTTACTCATGAAAATATGGGTAAATATGGGTAAACTAGTATTTTACCCAACCCATTTATTACCCAATCAATTTTTACCCATATCAAATATGGGTGGGTTGAATAATTACCCATTTTCAACCTGCCCATTTGCCACCACTAATTGGGAGTTTATATTGATTACAAGTGTATAAAATGTTTGTATTTTATTGATTCTACGCACAATTACGGTAATTAAATCTGATCAAATTTACTAAGTGAAGTAATCTTTGAATAATCCCAACAATTGCCAAAGCTTGTACTACTAAATTTGATTAGAGACTTTTATATCTGAGTATGGATTATTATGAGACCTGGAGAACTTCTAGTTTTGGAATTCTTAAATTGCCTTAAAATGACAGATTATTAAGTAGTACTTCTCTAAAAAAGGAGGATGTATTATTTAGGTAGTATTGGGATGAAATGGACTTGAATAGGTCAAAATGATATAATGATTAGTCTAGCTGATTTCAACTATTTAAGATTGACCCATGTTTGATTGACTGATTAGCTGATTGTTATTTTTCACTTTCTTCATTCAATAACCAAGTATCATCTGCATCTCGTTTTCTAATTTATGGTGGGCTTGGGAGAGCATTATATTTCGTTATTTCATTTCTATTCATGTTATGGTGTGCATTTCATTTTTTAACTATTGCATTCTTCTCATTTGTCGGTCTGGACCTGAGTGCATATTTGTGTTCACAAGAGACAATTTAGAAACCAATCAACAGCTGCATACAATTCTTGGTTAGAAGGCTCCTCGATTTAATTCTAGCACTTGAAAGCGGAAGGGATCATCTTCTTGAACATCTACATACTATGTGCTCACAAACTTTTGAGAAATTACAGTATTAGTTGAAGAGGAGGTGTATACATGAACTTCCTCATTCTTAAACTTCTTTTCACTCTTATAAATACCCATTATGTGTCTTGCATTTTGAAAGCATGTCTTGCATTTTGAAAGCCCAAAGCAACTGTGACTCAAATGTATTTTCTCCCCATCATTAAAGATAATGATTTAGTTGTTTATCCAGATATTATCACTTAATATTTGTCCTCATATTTTGTAGGTCTCTCCTTTTTTTTTTTTGTATCTCTTGTATATAGACTAAACTAAATGACCTTATTATTATCAATGAAATCTCTTACTTGATCGGAAAAAAAATAATATTTGTCCTTCCCTTCCTGGTATCTGCTTGTATAGATAGGCACATAATCAGAAAGAGTTGATGCACAAAGCACATACATTTTCCTACATTTTCCTTCATGTTCTCTTACTGGACACCAGTTTCTCAACGAGTGGGTGGTTGAGATGCAACCACTTTTTGAAGGAGGATATGGCTGCTACATCATGTAACTCAAAGCTTCATTTCTTATTTCATTGGTATCTAAGTTCAATCCTGGTATCTGCTTGTATAAATAGGCACATAATCAGAAAGACATGATGCATAAAGCACATACATTTTCCTTTATGTTATTATATGACATAACTTCTGTTCTCTTACTGGACACCAGTTCCTCAACGAGTGCGTGGTTGTGATGCAACCACTTCTAGAAGGAGGAATCTAAATTCAATCTTGGGTCATGACTTCCGCAGTGATGGTTATTTGAGAATAGCTTGTAACGATATAGCAAGCTTGATTTTCCTTATTGATAAAATGAGAACATACCAAGCTTTAATTTTGTCAATTTAAAAAGCAATAGTAAAAACCTTGATACAAATTTAAGATTGCTCTTAAGAAAAAAAGGTAGCTTACGTCACCTATCACTTAAAGCACTATCTTCTCTGTAGTCTTATTAATATTTTTGATGTATGAAATAGGTTTCCGGTGACTGCACATATTTCGACTGCAAGTGGTTGCCCACAATGTTGGAGCAAGATGCTCTGGGCAGTGTTCCAATAGGCATTCCCATTGACAACTGTGAAGTGGTTCTTATTGGAGAAAATTCTCCTGATGAGGGAGAGATATGTGTCGGTGGAAGTTGTGTTGCTTCTGGATACTTTAGTCATCCTTCTATTTTGCCATTGGATAACGTGGAATTACATCAAGAAATAATTGATGGCAAGAACGATGAAAATGAAGTTTACTTTAGAACCGGGGATTTCGGCAGAAAGCTTTCAGATGGAAACCTGGTTTATATTGGGAGAAGAGACCGCACTGTAAAGATCTGCGGGCACCGTATTGCCTTAGAGGAGGTTGAAAGCGTTCTGAGGGAACACCAAGAAGTAGCTGATTCTGCTGTGGTTTCTCGTTGCGTTCAAGGAAATATTTTATTTCTTGAAGCATATTTACTGCTCAAGCAAAAGGAAAACAATCTTGAGGTCTTCAGGTCCACAATTAGATGCTGGATGGCCAGCAAACTTCCCCCAACTATGATTCCTACTCGTTTCTACTTTGTTGAATCTTTTCCAATGTCTTCTTCAGGGAAAGTGGATTACAAGATGTTGGCCACTTTTGCAGCATCTGAGGCAGGTAACCATATTGCGATTGAAGAAACTCAAGATATCGATCTCATTAGTGTTATACAAAAGGTATTTTACTAGACTTCAGTTTGATTAAGGGTTGTGATTCTGTTATGAAATGGGATTAGCAGCAATCTTTACTTCGATTTTCATTCAGTACAAAGTTTTCCCATGAATGTGATTTTTTTGGTTAAATATAATAAGATGTATTTAAGCGTTGCCCTAATTTGGATCATGCATTCTGTGAAACCACACACTATATGAAGGAAAATCACGTGTAGACTTTAGAGTTACATAGCTGCATATATAAGTGGGTAAAAGTCGTTAGGTTGTCTTTGGTATTTGGTATACTATATGCTTCCCTTTTCATGGGAGTTTATTCCCTTTTTGAGCAATTTATTAGCCGGTGTTTGAAGAAAAAAATTGTGCCACATAAACTGAGATCCTAGGGAGTATTATGTAGTTTGGCTTAATATTGGGCATGGGCCGTGGAAGAACTGACCAGTGAAACAACTATTCAGTCAATCAAGATATTTTTCTACAAAAGGTGGTTAGCTTGATAAAAGAGTGTATCCAAAGAGTAATTGAAAAGATATTACACATCAGTGTCTTCTGTCACTTTTGGGCAGTAATGACATTTCAGTCAGTATAGCTAATGCTCTGTTTAGAGAACTACCTTTTGTATAAGCTTCTCTACCTTTTGTATACAACCTGTCGCGTAGGGGTTTCTTAGCATGTTAACTGGATGACCTTTTTGTTATTGATTTATACTCTTACAACAAGGCAGCTGGCGTGCAACATGGGTAGCTGGGATATAATTTGTTATCTGGCTAAGACTAGCTTTCACTTTCTCGATAGCATCATGTTGCGATGCATACCACGTTTTCTAAAATTCCTTTATTTATATTTTAAAACAACTTCATTCGTTGGTATCTGTTAAACATAAATATGGCAAGTGTCCTTAAATTGTAATATGTAAAGGATTCTGAATGCCCAATTTCATAACTGGAAGAATACCAAAATAGAAATAAAAATAAAGAAGTACCTGAGGGAATGTCAAATTTGATATTCACAGAAAACCTGTTCTTTTATCCATTTTCTACATCATACCGAGAATGTGTCAAAATATATACAAGATGTGCAAAGGGACTAACCACACATATCTCTCTAGCTCCCAACTGTCTATGCTTCCTTTACCACCAAAACAATGGATGAAACAAAAAACGCGTCTTTTACGTTTCTTTCTAAAAAGAAAAAGATGTATTTTACTCCTTCTCTTATGCTTTCCGAATATACTTCTTTTGTTTTCATGGGGGAAATGAGCTGTAAATCCTCTTTTGCTAATTTGAAGACTTTCCTGCTGTTTGTTTAATATATGGTGAAGCTGGAGAGATCTAATGGCTGATTTATCCGCTGGGAAAAGGGTGGTGGAAGAGGGAATTTATCTTATCCAATTAAAAAGGGTGGCAGAGGGTTCATATATGCCTTGAGGTGCTCTAGACTCAAACTGGGACACTTCAGTGAACGTGTCATGCATGTGCCATGCCTGGTAGACTCCAAAATGCCTAGCCTTCAGTTTACTCTTGAAGCATGCCCCAAATCTACTTCTGGAGTGTGCTTTGATGATGTTGTGTAACTCAGCTGTATACAAATAATGAAACTAATCGATGGGAAAGGACGAGTGGATAGTAGACCTTAAATAGTACTGTGAGTTGACTGTTACTCTTGAACATTACATGCGGTTCCGTAAGTTGACCAGTAACAAACTCATTATCATTATCAAGGTTAGTTGTTGAATAGTGAATGATTTTATGCATACGTGCTGTCATATTGTCGTGAGTCACTTGTTCTCTAGTCAGTATTATGTGTCCTAACGGTGATGTGTTTTTCTTACATTTTCTTTAACTTTGATTGGACAGGCTTTTTCTGATGCTCTGATGGTTGTTGACAAGATCTCCCTTGATGATGACTTCTTTGAGATGGGTGGCAATTCTCTATTAGCAGCTCATGTCTCCTATAATCTAGGAATTAATATGAAGGACTTGTATGCTTTTCCTACTCCATTGAAACTTCAGAAGGCCATTCAACATAAAAAAGTGTCCTCTAGCAGTGAACTTAGAGCTGATGCTTTATTGGGAGTGAACTCACAAGAGCAAGAAAAAAGCAAGCTTCCTTCTAATAAATCTTGGATACCTGGTGTAGATAACAGTACCGCTTTGAGTTTGACCAGTGATTATCCCGTGAAACGTTTGAAAACGGATTCAGATTTGTATATTGATCCCAACGATGCTAATGGAATAGATATGAATAATTCAACTTCGTCACAGGTTTCATGTTCTTACAGTCGGTGCAACAAAATAAGGCATGATGCTGGTTGTGAGGGTTACAATTGCCACTCGGTGCTGTCTTGGGAAATTCCACGTGATAAAAGAGGTTTCATGCGAGAACAATGGATGGTCTACATGGAGTCTTGCGTTGATGCATCACCACTAGTTGTATTTAAAGAAAGAAGTGTGTATCTGCTTATCGGAGCTCACTCCCACAAATTCTATTGCATTGATGCAACAAGGTAATGCCTCATGTTTCTCTAAGATGAATGTGATTGAGAAAATAAGAAAAGATAAGATATAAGTGTGTGAAGGACAAATTTCTTACACTTCAAGTCCTACGTCCACTTGGTTTAGCTGAGGATGGGATTTGCTGTCCAATTAGTTTACATACACTATTAGACAATTTTTGGTCTATGCTTTGACCCAAAAATAGCCCTCTTTGGATGGAAATATCAGAATATGGACTCATAGACTAAACTTGTAGGTTTCATTGTGGAAAGCTCTTTGCTGTACTAGTGAGATCACCACAATTGTTCAGTAGTATGGCACTGGTGCATACAAATCGTATGTAATTAACTTGTTACATACATCCTCTATGCCAATAATTGTGACACTCCTCTTTTGCCACCAAATGTTTGACATCATCTCATATTTATGCAACTTTTACAGCTTAAAAATCAAATTCTTCTGACTGTACTACCTACTTCCCTGCAAATGTGTTCAGTGGTCTTGTTTTGTGGGAGATCAAATTACAAGGGCGTGTTGAGAGTTCTGCAGCAATTCTAGATGACTTTTCTAAGGTTATAGATAACTTTTTTCTGTCAAAGTTTTCTAATTTGTAAGGTTCACATCAGCTGAAAGGGATTTCACCTGCAGGTTATTGTCGGATGCTATGATGGAAACATTTATTTTCTGAATTTTTCAAATGGTATCCCTTGTTGGAATTTTCAAACACACGGAGAGGTATGATTAGATTTACTGTGTCAGTAAGTTATAGTATCTTGATTACCTTTTCTATTGAACTTCTTGATAGCTATAGAAAAATTCCATAAAATTAGAGTATTAAATCTAAGGTTAATGAAGGATTGACAGGAATCCATATTCCCTATAGTATTTCTTTCCCTTGAAATATTTCATGTCCAGAAAGTGTGAAGGGATCAAGATTTACTACTATATTTAGAGGATTGCTTGCATTATTAGAGGTTTGACGTCAATTTATGAGTGGTGTTCCCAAAATAAAAGATAAATTAGTGAAAACAACCTTTGAATGCTTTAAAAGGTTAACAATTAAGGCCTCCAGAGCTTGTTCAACTAGCAAAGATCGAGGAATTTATGACTTAGGTCACTAGTTTGAGTCCTATGTCATGTGAACTAAAATTAGTATTTAAGTGAACAACCATTGAAACCTATAGTTGAGTCCCATATTGGTGGGATATGGGTTTCCTGGTATCCATATATGGTCTTGTACAATCATCATCTCTAGAGCTAGCATTTGGGGTAGAGTTAGACCCTCAAAGCCAAACTCATCCCAATTCATTGTTTACCTGATGTTGGGCCCCCATCATATATTGTCCATGCTCCAGATGACCAGCCGTGGGTGCACGAGGCAATGTTGAGTCCCACATTGGTGGATGTGGATTCCCCGGTCTCCATATTTTGTCTTGGGCAATACTCGCCTCTAGAGCTAGCTCTCAGGGTAGAGTTAGGCCGAAGGTCCATTTTTAAAACCTATGTGCCAAAGATGCACTTTTTCCTTTAAAATATGTTGGGACTCTTTTGTTATTACAAGAGGTGGCTCTTGATCATCCAGTGGTGATTGTAGATCAATTGAAGATTAATTAAAATAGGTAGTTGATTGTAGTCATGATAGTCTGCTGGAAATTGGCTTTCTTTCCTGCTTACTAGAGTTTTCCATGTTCTGTTGTTTGACATTTATTTTTGTGGTCAACCTCCGAAATTTTAAGGTCAAATCACAGCCAGTCATTGACAAGAAGAGGCACTTGGTCTGGTAATTTCTTTTCTTCATCTACTGTTGTTTCATGCAGGAAATTTACGTAACTGGTTGATTTAACTTATCAATTTTCTCTATATCTGAAGCTTGTCTAATTCTTCTCTGGTTTTGGCATGTCAGTGCATATTTGTCCATTGTTTCAACTTTTGGAAGGGGGCTTGGGAGGGAAAACCATTAAATACAGGAAAAGGATGCGCATGCGCATTAGGTTATATTGACTTCTTGATGTCCTTAAATTTTCTGGAGATTTCATTTAATTCTATCTATCATGAAATGCCTCATTTGATATGTGTTCTTACAATATTGTAATGATCTCATCTTCCAATTTCATCTTGTTGCATTAGCAATTGTGTGCGACTGTCTATCACAGGAAGGCTGGGGGAATAGAACCAGCTGAGTTCCACTGTTTCTGATGTCAGCCCATGTTTGCACTGTTCAATGGTCTAAGCGCCAATTAACTTCCTAGAATTACTGAGATCCCCTGGTGCTTTAAGATAAGTGTTTAAACTGTCAAAGACTACTAGAACTATGGAGGGCTCATGTTGAGGCTAAGTTGTGCCGACTCTTCACTTTGGATGCTGCACCCGTGTCGAATTCTCCAAAAATACGCTACTTTTGGAGAATTCGACACGCACGCGTTGACATTTTTGAAGAGTCCGAGTAACATAGTACATATTGAGGTAATGTTTTTGAATAGTCCAGTACCTGTTGACGTCCTAGAATACTAAGAGCTCCATTAGTCTTGAAAACCTAAAGAGAAAGTGAAGAAATTTGGTGCAATTTATTTTCTGACGCAGTGTAGAAGATGGTCCAGCGAAGCTGTACAGTCTGCTATAGCTTATCTTTGCTGCTGTTTTTTTCTTTCTTTGTTAATAATTATCGTTTACCAATTTTTTCTTTTTCCTTTTCTAAACGCTCAAGTATTGCTATTATTTCATTTTTGGTTTTTTAAAATCACCCTTCTTCGGGTAAATGACATTGTGATGAAATTTGATTCTCAATATTATTCTAGTTATTAACAAGTTTTTAGAGGTCGTTTGTTTCACGGACAAACTGTGTGCCGATAACACCAGATTTATAATATGGTCAATAACAATCACTGATTATTTAGTGCATATGCATCTAACATTTAGTTCATCATACTACAAACTCACAACATATCTACGTCTTCAAATGGGTAGAAATTTGTTTTCCAACAAGGGACAAGGTCCAACTGGATAGACCATTTCGCATAGTTCAGGGAAAATTTGACCATTTTTCCTTGTGAAAAATGCCCACGTGTCAGTAAATAAAGGCATATTTGGACCAATATTGTAACGACGTGGTATATTTGGCCCCACCTATTGACGGGTGGCAAATTTGGACCATTTCACAAAGTTTTATGGCGCAGATTTGGACCTTTTCCGTTCTAATAATAAAATACTCTTGGAGTATACACCACTCATTTGTTACCGGAATAACTATTGTTGGATAAAACTCTACCAAGGATGTCATAATAACTAGGACGTAAATTTTTTTCCTTGCTTTTCTTAAGAAAAATGTTGTGGCACCAAAATAATAAAATTGCTTTAATGATTATTACATATGTACACATTTTCAATCCAGAAATTTTAGAAATCTTTCATATACAATGCTATAATGATTTCACTGGATACCCTTACACTAAAAAAGATAGCTTACCTATAGGGTGTTCTTTTCTATGTTTTGGTAATATGTGTATTCTTATTTCATCTTGTTTTACGATATAAAATAAACCATTATATTGCCATTATGCTGTTACTATTTATGCGTGATATGTAGGGGTGGCAATTGCGCGGGTTGGGTTTGATTTTGCCACCTCTAGTGATTTGGAAATGGTGACAGAAAGCTTGATTAATAATGCAGACTATTATATAGTGATTATTTTTCTTTAATGGATGTTATGAGCCAACCCTTTAGTGTATTTCGAGGATTTGCATGAAACACTATAACCACGTAATCCCTACGCGGTAGGAGCCCATGCAACATGGTTGCAAACAAGCTCCTATATGGATGAGACTATGAAGCCTTACATGTTGATACTGACGCTCTTATTCCTTTAGGGAAGTCTTTATTTCTCTATTAAGTGCCCACTCAAAATTCAAATATTATAGAAGAGAATAAATAGATATACGTGTGCTCTAGTGGTTTTTGTTGATGGAGTTCCCAAGTTTCTTGACATCTTGGTACAATTAGCATTTGTTTACTGCCAGCTATGTTACTCATTCTATTGTCTCCATATAATTGACTGCAGGTGTGGGTCGCATGACCATAATCTCTATGCCCTTGATTATGAGAATCACTGCTGTGCTTACAAAATTCAATGTGGCAGTAGCATATTCGGTGCACCTGCACTTGATGAGGTGGTTTTGAATGGCCATCTTTGTGGATAGACTTGCCTTTCTTTTGGAAATAATTGGCATTTTTGAAAATGTGAAGTTGTGGCTGTACATTTCCTAAAGGGATAATTAGCATTAGCAATAGCAAAACCTTCCTTGAGATCCACGAGAATGATTTTCCCTTTTGCCCCTCATCTTATGACTTCCATGTCAATAAAATTGATTTTTATCAGATATCTGATAGGAGATTACAATATATTGCATGCTATTTTATCTTTTGTTGGAACAATTATCCTTGCCAACTCTACAACATCTCAGCTCCAGTCATAGATTTACTTTTACTGCCTTCTTTAAGCAACCATGCTCTTCTTATGTTTTTAATTTTTTTTCTTAAAAAAACTTTTTAGGTGCATGAGAAACTCTATGTGGCATCCACTAGTGGCAGAGTAACAGCACTATTTGTCGGGGTAAGGAGTTGTTTTTATATTTCTTTGAAATAATACACTTTTCTATTTTTCTTTGGACCAAGTGGAAGAAAAGTAATTTGGGACCCTCCTCATGTCGCAACTCGTACCTCATGAAACATTTGTATATTTTGTAATCTATAGGCAAATGTTTTTTGTTTCCTGGTATTAAAATAGAATAATAGGCAAATGTGTTTTTTGACATTAATTTTATTTCCTGTTGGTGGTTAGAGAGTTTTACGTATCTTCTACTAGTAATAGTAAGTAGTAACCTTTTCCTTTGTGTCCAGAAATATCATACTATCTTCTTAGTTCCATTCACTTGGTCATATGGCTGTATATGTTACAGAGTACTAAGTAGTTACTTGTTTTTGCCATTAAAAAGCAAGAAAGTATATAACATGTAAAAGCAGATAATTTATGCTAGTATTAAGCTGTAGAAAAAAATTGAATATTTTACTGGCTGCATTTTTGGCATCTGATCTATATGGTACACTTTAGTCTCATTTCAAGATGTGAGTTTTAAGACCTTACCAGAAGTAATGTCACCATTATGTGAGACATTTTGTTTTGTGGCTCCTGGCAGAGTCTGGGCTAATGTGATTTATCATTATATCACTTGAAGGCCGAAGCTATCAATATGGAAGTATATCTTTCTCTTTGCTTTATAATTAATTTTTTCGGTAAAAAAGGGGATATATTAATGGAAAACTTACAGAAATCCCACCTTTTAGTTTACTTATTACCATTATCCCTTATAAGTTTTACAAAAGTTTTACAAATCTCCAAAATCCCTCATTTTCGCGCATCAGATTAGTGTATCTCGCGCATCAGATTAGTGTATCTCGCGCATCAGATTAGTGTATCTCATGCATCAGATAGTGTATCATGTATAAAATGTACATCAGATTAGTATATCTCGCGCATCAGATAGTGTATCATGTATAAAATGTACATCAGATTAGTGTATCATGTATAAAATGTAATGTATTGTACTTAACGATTAATGTATCTCGCGCATCAAATTAATGTATCAGCGCTTATATTATTGTATCCGTTTTGAGGGATTTATAAACTTTTAAGGGATAGATTGTAATTTTGCCTTAAAAGTATGTGATTTCTGTAATTTGCCCTATATTAATTTCGTTCCAGTCAAACACGCGTAAAGGAAGAGAAGGCCCATCCCGTGCTTTCGCGATTCTTCTCGCAAAAGGTAAATGAATCTGAATATATTGTAGAAATCCCTTAATAATATGTAATTAGGATAGAAGTATATGTAGTTATAAAGAATTGTAAAAGGTATAATCATGACAGCATGTGAATAGGATGAAGCTTTTACATTTAATCAATTCTATTATTTCTTCATTTTTCAACACACGATTCCTCGTTTGTTTCTTTATCAGATCAAGCCCCCATTTCCAGTTTCTCCACGTTTGTTTGGTTGACCAACTTTGTTCAGAATCTCAACCGGGAAGCTATTGTGTCAAAATTTTGAGAACTCATTTCTGAAAATGTTTTTCAATTACTAGAAAGGCAGTGTCCCAAAAATTTGAAAAATTTGTTTTGGAAAAGTTATTCAATCTTTTGCAAAACCTGCTTTTCAACCAAACACCAAAAGAGATAAGCTATCTAAATGTCTAAGGCTTGTTTTAGACCACAAATTTCAAAAGTCTTCTTTTCTTTCTTAAATTTTGTGCCAAGTCAAACGTTGTCACATTAATTGGGATAGAGGGAGTATTTTATTTTGACAATAGTATTCTCAGTTAATGTAACCTTCATGTCTCTCAGCAAATTCACAAAATGGAACTACCATGACTCCTTCCACTCTGGTATCATCTTCCTTTCCAGAGACGACTCCTCTTTGGCTCTATAAAAAATGACCTCAATCAATTCCCTACCTGCTAACCTAGTTAATGTTTCTTCCATTGATATAGGTCTACGAACTATCCCTATGGCTCATTGCCTGCTTTAGCATAATTATCTACTAGACCAATTAAGCTCTTTCCAAAGCTTTTCAACAAGTAATTGATGCACTCACAGATGATTATTATACATATAATTTCTTGAGTTATTACCACATATCACCATCATATCATACTTGCGGATTTATCCACTATCTCAATACAAACTGTAACTAAAGGTAACTCAGTTTGTTTGCCATCAAGCTGTGGTTGATGAGGTGATTACTCTACATAGTAATGGTACCCAAGAGATAACTTCTTTACCATGTGGTGAAACTAAAGTTGGATGTCATTAGATGTTTACTGTTAGGGGTCGTTTGGTGTGAGGGATAAAAATAAATAGTGATGGGATAAAAAAATTGTGTCTTATTTGGTTGCCATGTTTGGGATAACTTATCGCACCATTTTCACCATAGTGATGGGTTAAGTTATTCCATATACATGGTGAGATAAGTTATTCCAAGATAGCTAATCCCAGGATAACTACTTCTGGGATAACTTGTTCCCAACCAAACGACCCCTTAAAGTATCACCAGACGGGAAGATTGGCCGTCTTAGAGCTTCTCTGATTGCTAAACGATATATCAGATACGTATGCCTTGAATATGATGGTACCTTTATCTCTATGGCATACTAGGTCAGTACATTATAGGATTTTTAATAGAATATCTCTCTAAGCTAATACTGTTCTTTCCGTCTTTGGTAAGCTTTTCTTTGCAACCCCTCCATCAGGGAGAGGGAAGGGATGATATGCATTGCTCCATGGTATCAATAGCATAAGCTTACTATTGTTTGATGTGTCCAGGCATTACCTTCTTATACCATGTAATATTGTCAATATTTTCTTCGTTGCTGCAAGCCTGATAAACAATTTCTCTCTGCAGGCTCTGCCATTTGGTCAACTATGGGTTCAAGAGTTTGGAGTTCCTATTTTTGGGTCACTTTCAGTCAATCCTCCATCTGGAAATGGTACTTGTTTTGTGTGTCATCATCAAATTTATTTCTAGCTTGTTATATTTTTGTCCGTGACTAGATATTGAGCAGAATGGGTTGATTAAAATTCAGTTCTGCCGCAAGTCCTCTGTTAGATTGATTATCCTTGGTTGTTTGTGACCGTTTTTTTATTTAAATTGCAACTTGTGTGCTCTTTAGCATATCAAGAGTGAGGAGATCTTACTGTCATGCTCTTTAAAATGTTGTTGATGTTGATAATCTTTGTTAGAGATATACAATATGCGATATCTATAACGATATTCAAAGGAATTTATAAATGCATTAGGCTGCTTTACCTGTGCATTAACATATTGGTTGGATCTTCAGATATTTGTTCCGTTCTATCAGAGCAATCATTGATAAACTTATTCTGACACCCTTAAGCTTGGTTTTTCCCCATGTGAACCATATTTGGGTTACACGTGCGGAGGTGTTGACATAATGAATTTCATGTGTAAGTTTTGGTACCAAAATTATACAATTTTATTCATCCATAGAGATACAAATTTATAGTGTAGAAAAATAAACTAGCTAGCAATCAGATCCCCCGATTCTAGGAGATTTGAGAATCAAGGGATGATTCTAATTTCCTAACCTATTCAATAGTATATCAGGTATGATTTTGATAGATCAATTAGAATCCTACTAAAACATATCTAATCACACCTAGATATTTACAAATCAACACTCCCCCTCAAGTTGGTATGTATTTTTTTGTTCATACCTAACTTGCTTACAAGAATTTCAAACTTTGATTTAAACAGGCCTTTTGTGAAAATATCTGCAATTTGCTGATTTGTTGGGACGAAAGGCATGCACACGTTTCCTTCTTCAATCTTCTCCTTATGAAGTGCCTATCCATTTCAACATGATTTGTTATGTCATGTTGAACTAGATTGTGAGCAATACTTATGGCGGCTTTGTTGTCACAGTACAACTTCATTGGTAACACAAACTGTTTTTTTAGTTCTTCCATTATCTTCTTGAGCCAAATCATTTCACATATCCCATGAGTCATAGATCAGTATTCAGCTTCAACATTGCTACGGGCTACAACATTTTACTTTTTACTCCAAGTCACAAGATTTTCCTAGTTAAAAGTACAATATCCTGATGTAGACCTCCTATCAATAGTAGAACCTGCCCAATCTGCATTTGTAAAGCTTTCAATGCCTCTATCTTGACCTTTTCTGAAAAACAATCCTTTCCCTAGTGAACTTTTCAGGTATCTTAGAATCATGTAGACCGCTACTTGGTGCTCTTCCTTTGGAGAGTGCATAAATTGACTCATTAAGCTTACAACAAAAAGCTATATTAGGTCGAGTGTGTGATAAGTTGATCAACTTTCCCACTAGTTTCTGATATTGACTTCGGTCAACTGAATTTCCTTTTTTGTTTCCGAATTTATTCGGATCAATAGGTGTTTCAGTTGGACGACAACCACTCATGCCCGTCTCTTTTAGAAGATCTAGTACATATTTACTTTGTGACACCATAATGCCTTCTTTGATCTTGTTACTTCTATGCCAAGAAAATATTTCAACTGGCCTAAATCTTTGATCTAGAATTCCGAGGCCAACTGTTTCTTTAAATTCTTCATTTCGGGCAAGTCATCTCCTGTAAGTATGATATCATCAACATACACTATCAATCAGGATAGTAGTCTTTCCCTCAAGAGAGTGTTGAATGAACATGGTGTGATCTGCTTGCCTTGAGTGTACCCTTGTTTTTTTACAAATTGAGTAAATCTCTCAAACCAAGCTCTTGGATATTGTTTGAGCCCGCAGAGAGATTTCTTTACCTTGCACACTCTAGTTCCATACCTTTCTTCAAAACCCGAAGGAGGATCCATGTAGACTTCTTCGAGTTTTCCGTTCAAGAATGCACTCTTCACATCTAGTTGTTGAAGGGGCCAATCAAGATTGGCAGCAATGGTCAGAAGAACCCTGATTGAATTCAACTTGGCAACTGGAGCGAATGTCTCAAGATAGTCAATTCCATATGTCTGAGTGAACCCTTTAGCTACCAAACGTGCCTTATACCTCTCCAAGGACCCATCTGATTTAAATTTGATGGTAAACACCCATTTGCAGCCCACTGTTTTCTTTCCACATGGTAGTTCCACCATTTCCTAGGTTTCATTTCTCTTAAGAGCATCTCCTCTAGAATTGCCTCTTTCCACTTGGGAACATTTAAAGCATCCTGCACATTTCTTGGTATCTACATTCCAGATAATTTAGAAAGAAAAGCTATATAGGAGGGAGACAAGTTTCTATATGACACAATTTGACATAGGATGGTTTGTGACTTTTCTTACCCCTTTACGTTTGGCAATTGGAAGATCAAGGTCTAAAATAACAAGGGGCAAATCAAAATTAGGTTCTGTAAAATTACCTTGTATATCAGGAAGATCTTGCGGAGTGGACTTTTGGTTCTGATGAGCGTCCTTAGTCTCTTTTTCTTGATTTCGGTTTCTTCTCATGTAAACTTGCTATTCCTTTGTTTGTTCCATGTCCTTGTCATTAATTGTATCATGAAAAAGCTCTACTGTCCCAGTTTCCTTATTTTCATTATCTAAGTTGGGATCTCTTACCTTATCAAGGTTGTCACTACCAAAAGTACTATTTCCCGTATCTATCATAAAACCTAGATCCTTTTGTTTCTCGCATGTGAGGTCACTAGAATCCTTACTATCCATTGAATCTTCACTATGTTTCTCCCCCTGAAGATGAGTTCCAAAAATTAATTGAGATTCAAAAAAGGTGACATCCATTGTGACAATAACCTTCCTAGTATTTGGGTCATAACACTTGTATCCCTTTTTACTAGGGGCATAGCCAACAAAAACATATTTTTTAGCACGTGGATCAAGTTTACTCCTATTATGATCATGAAGATGAACAAATACACTACACCCAAATACTCTCAAAGGTAGATCAGTGGTCAATCTAGAAGTCGGGAAGTATTCCAAATGGAAATTACTTATATACACAACTTTAATTAACTTAATCTCTATTTTTCCGTACCTTTTCAAAATATTTGATAAATCCCCTCTTTCTCCTAATTCTCAAAACTTTACGGATACATAAAAGTTACCAGCCAAAACCTACGTTCACCACTCCTTTTTTCACTCCTATTTTCTCTCCTTAAATTCACTCCAAATTCTTAGCAGTTACAAATTTCATATCCAAATTTGATTTTCCAAAAGTTTCTCTCTCCTGTCAATCAATTTCAAACAACTGAATAGGTAGGCATTGTCGTCTTCATCGTTTTCCTGATACATATGGATCAGCTCCTACATTTAGTGTTGGTGTTACTCAATTAAAGTCTTCTAATACGAATTGAATAGTATATGATTCTGATGATGAAAATTGGGCTGAAAACAGATCCAAACGTTTGCATGACCCATTAGAGATGAAGTATTAGGCGAACAAGGAAGAGCCCTCATCGTCAAAATCAAATGTTGTAAACCCCCACCCCCCCTAAAAAAAGGGAAGAAAAGCAGCACCTGCGATTTCCCAACCGTCTTTGTCTAAAGTATGTGTTTTCATACTTTTTTCCATTTTTGTGTGCTTGGTATGGCATTTGGTTTGTTATGTGGAAATTAACTGATACATTAATTTTCATGTGTTATGGTCATTTATTTGTTTGATTCATAATATTGTTAGATGTACCAGAAACCCTTGATGATCTCCTTACCAACTGCTCGGGAGGGTAAGACATGAAAATTAATGTATCAATATTATGAATCTAACAAATAAATGACCATAACACATGAAAATTAATGTATCAGTTAATTTCCACATAACAAACCAAATAAAAATGGAAAAAAGTATGAAAACACATATTTTAGGCAATGACGGTCGGGAAATCGCAGGTGCTGCTTTTCTTCCTTTTTTTGGGTTTTTTTTACAACATTTGATTTTGGGGATGAGGGCACTTCCATTTTCGCCTGATTCTTTATCTCTAATGGTTCATGCAAACGTTTGGATCTGTTTTCAGCCCAATTTTCATCATCAGAATCATATACTATTCGATTAGTATTAGAAAACTTTAATTGAGTAACACCAACACTAAATGTAGGAGCCTGATTCATATGTATCAGGAAAAAAAAACGATGAAGACGACAATGCCTACCTATTCAGTTGTTTGAAATTGATTGACAAGAGAGAGAAACTTTTGGATATGGAATTTTTAACTGCTAAGAATTTGGAGTGAAAAAGGGAGTGGTGAACGTGGGTTTTGGCAGGTGACTTTTATGTATCCGTAAGTTTTGAGAAAGAGGGGATTTATGAAATATTTTTAAAAGGTAGGGAAAAATAGAGATTAAGTTAATTAAAGTTATATATATAAGTAATTTTTCCAAGTTGAACATACTAAAGGGGGTTTTAAAACCTAGAACACGGAAAGGCATCCTATTAATAAGATAGGTGGATGTCAGAAGAGCTTCTCCCCAAAGAAATTTACGGACTCCACTTGTGAATATTAAGGCTCTAGTTACCTTCATAAGATGCCTATTTTTTCTCTCAGCTACTCCATTTTGTTGGGGTGTATTAGGATATGAACTTTGGTACACTATTTCCTTGGAAGTGAAAAAATTGCCTAGATGGTCATTAAAATAGTCTCCCATTATCACTTCAAAATATTTGAATCTTCTCATGAAATTGTGTCTCGACCATAACATAAAAAGCCTCAAACATATGTTTTACTTCACATTTGTCTTTCAATAAGTACACCTAAGTTAGTCTAGTGTGATCATTTATGAAACTCACAAACCACCTTTTTACAATTGCTACCCTAGAAGGTCCCCAAACATTGCTATGGATTAACTTAAAGGGTTTTGTGGCATGGTAACTTTGGGAAGAAAAAGATGAACGTCTGTGTTTAGCCATTTCACAAAATTCACACTGGAAAGATGATGTACTTTTATTCACAAACAACTGAGATAACAAGAGTTTCAAATAATGAAAACTAGGATGATCAAGTCTATAGTGCCATAACATGACTTTATGATCAACTTAAACAGAGTTCAAACAAGCTGAACTAAAATTTACTAAACTGTCCCCGTTTTCAAAAAAATAAAGACCTTCAGACTCTCTAGCATTGCCAATCATCCTCCCCGAGACCTTGTCTTGAAATACACATGAAATAGAGTCAAAGATAACACGACAATTAAGGTTTTGAGTTAATTTGTTGATGGACAAAAGATTATGAGACAGTTTTGGAACCTGAAGGACATCAAAAAGGGTCAAAAGAGGGGTTAGTTTGACTATCCCTTTTCCAGCAATTGTTGAGAAGGAACCATCAGCAATTTTGACTTTTTTATTTCCTGCTTAAGGAGTGTAAGTTGAGAAAAAATGGGAATTTCATGTCATGTGATCACTAGCCCCTGAATCTATGATCCAAGGAATTATACCAGTTGAATTTGTACTCACAGAAACGGTTGGTACATTACTTGTGTTAAAGAATGACAAAAAGTCTCACATTGGTGGTTAATGAGATGGATGGACTCCTTATAAGGCTTGGGCAATCCTTCTCCCTTTGAGCTAGCTTTTGGGGTGTGAGTTAGGCCTAATACCTACTTTAACATGGTATCAGAGTAGGGGCCCATCTCGCCCAATGTTGGGGTGCAAAAACAAAAATCAAAAAGTGCCCATGCACCAAATGCTAAACACTGGGCATGAGGTGGGTCAAAAATTGCCCACACACCAGATGCTAAGCACTGGGCGTGAGGTGAGTGTTAAAACAAAAAGTCTCACATTGGTGGTTAATGAGATGGGTGGACTCCTTATAAGGTTTGGGCAATCCTCCTCCGTTTGAGCTAGCTTTTGGGGTGTGAGTTAGACTTGAGACTTAATTTAACATGGTATCAGAGCAAGGCCCATCTCACCCAATGTTGGGGCCCTCAAAAATCAAAATTGTCCACGCACTAGATGCCAAGTGTTAAAGAATAACAAAAAGTCCCACATTGGTGGTTAATGAGATGGATGGACTCCTTATAAGGCTTGTGCAATCCTCTTCCCTTTGAGCTAACTTTTGGGTATGAGTTAGGCCTAAGACCTACTTTAACAACTTGCTTGGGAAAAAGAACAAGCGGGAGTAGAAGAATCGGACTTACTGGTTTGGAGTTGAAGTTGGAGAAATTTGTGCGGCAGCTCTACTTATTCCTTGGTGAAAGGTCACGTTTCTAGAGAAGATCGTAGCCCTGGTTCTTCGCTGGTACACTGAAGGGCCTGACCATGGTTGTCTTGCCATTTTTTTGTTCCAGCTAGGCGGTTTCCTATGGATATTCCAGCAAGTCTCACGAGTGTGCCCTTATTTTTTGCAAAAATCACACCACGGCTTCATTGTTGTCTCTTGTCAAATTGTTAATAGAACTCTCGGCTTCTATTTATGCCGTTGGCTTCTATTTTCTTGGAAGCAGTGCTGTTTTAGTTACAAGAACCGTGTAAGTTTTGGTACCTAAATTGTACAATTTTTTTCATCCATAGAGATACAAATTTATAGTATAGAAAAATAAACCAGCTAGCTATCAGATTCCCTGATTCTAGGAGATTTGAGAATCAAGGGATGATTCTAATATCCTAACCTATTCAATAGCATATCGGATATGATTTTAATAGATCAATTAGAATCCTACTAAATCATATCTAATCACACCTAGATATTTACAAATCAACACCATGTTCACATGTGAGGGCTTCCAGAGGGCAACTCTTGACTTGTCCATTTTCTCACCCATAGTCTGACTCTTAGCCTGCATATCGACCCTACATTGGATTATCTGTGGTAGAGGATGTTATAGATATACAAAACATAGGTGTATAAAGGCATCCAGAGCAGTGTATCAAGGTCTAAGGCTACAATGACTGTCTTAAAGTTTTGATTGGACATTCTAATTTTCTTTTTTTCTTATGATTTTATTTTGATGATGTTATTGATCATTGTCCAAATTGTAGATGATTGGTAGTATGTACTGTTATGGTGTGTGTTTCAGATTCAATTACATTTTAACTTAGCTTGTTGTGTTGCAGTTATATGTTGCATGGTGGATGGAAGTGTTGTTGCGTTGGATACTGAGGGATCTGTTGTCTGGAAGGTAGAACAACATTAATTTTATTGAACTCCGTGTTTTCCACCTTGTTACTTGCATATAAAGGAGGGTTTGTTTCGGTGGTAAAACTGAACTTGTTAAAAGCTGCACTAAAGAGGCAAATCCAAATATAGAAGAACAGCTCTTCCACATGGCCAAAACACAACTGGATGAATATTCACATTTAGATTCACCAAAGATAGTTCTGCAGAATAATTTTCACCAAATATCTTTTGTACCTTTTGTAAACTAACTTTTGTAGTAAAAATTTAAGCTTTCCTTGGCGAAAGAATATAACAACACTTGTGAACTGTTGTAGCTTCTTGGGTCCATCTGTTCATCTATTTTGTATGTAGAAAAGCTTGAGTATGATGTTATTATCACATTTGGATGATACTCTTGAGCTAGCTCAACATTATGTATCCCATTACCACTTGCCCTCTTCTCTCCTCCTTGCTTAGTTCAGGTCTGTACCTATTCTCAAGCTCCTCTTTCAGTTAATCTGCATCTCACCTATCTTCTTTTTCCAGTATCACCCTTAATCATATCAAGTTGTGCCTTTAAATTCAGCCCATGAGTCAATAAATAATTGTTGTAGCACCTCTTCGTAATCGTTGCATACTGTGCAAGAAAGAACCAGAAGATGTCCAACACCTTTTCCTTCATTGCAAAGTCGCTGTCAACTTCACGACCAGGTTTTCAACATTTTGAGCATTAAATTGTGCATGCCAAGAACTTTTTTGGATTCCTGCTTGCTTGACATAGGAAAGAAGTTCCAACACCTTCCCTTCCTATCTGGAACACCGTTTCTGCCAGTTTATTTTGGATCTTTTGGAAAGAAAGAATGTTAGGACTTCATCAAAAATGAATGCTAGGATTTTTTGTTTCAAGAATTACATTGTACTTAAGCTAACATAAATGTATATTCTTGCTTAGTTTTTGGTGCAACATGGCAGTGGCAAATTTGTTAGAGCCTAAAGCTAAGCTATGTTGGACTTTATTTGTTCATATCTTTCTATGTGAGGCACATTTTTTATATGTACTCTTTCAAATGTCAGCTGGCTTACATCAATAGATCTTACCTTATCAGAAAGAAAAAAACTTGTGATTCCTTCCCTATGAAACTTTCTCAATTTGAAGGTTAATTTTCCTCAAACAACCTTACCTCTTACACGATCTGAAACACAATGCTTTAGAGCTGAGATAAGATCATTTTTTTTTCATTTTGGTTGGAATGTCAGCATTGATGTGTCTGTAAAACAATTGGCGTAAAACAATCTACTGGAGTATGAATACATAGTCTGATTGATTGAATAAATACGATCTTTAATACCAGATGAAATTGGGCATATGATCTTTAGTTGATGCACATCTGTCCATTTCCAGTGAGATGTCCTTATTTTTTTTTTCAATTTTCATTATTTATTTATTTATGTATTAAAATTTTGTGGAATAGGTGAGTACAACTGGCCCAATATTTGCTGGGCCCTGCATATCTCGCGCGCTACCTTTACAGGTGATTATTTCTCCTAAAATATCTTCTTCAATTATAAATCAGATACATCCAACCAAACTTCTATGTTAAGATAACCATCCACTAGGAAGCTTATAACCTTATACACATGCTGGGATCACTCTGCCTACCCTTTTGATCTTGTGTAGTAGGTGAGATGTACCAAACTTTTTTGGTGAGGAGAACAAGCATGAAAGTCACAATGTTGTAGATTTTAAGGGCTTACACGATATCCCTTTCCTTTAAATACCAGAAGTCACATTTAAATATCCATTGATGTCCTTCATACTTGCTGCCCAGTGTTCTACCTCAAATAAGTAGTAGGATGTCTACCATTAACTGAAGGCCTTGGTTTATGAACCATAATTCAATTGCTTAATGACTATGCCAACCTTTTTGACCTACTTTTGATTTTTCCATTGATTATTAGTACTTTCAGTTTTTGTCCGCTTCTATTTTCTGTTGGTGAAAAGACCTTACCATTTCTCAATCATTAGCACTCACCCTAAAGTTTCACTTTCCAAATGAATATCAGTCTAATTAGGTGGTTAGGCCTCTCAAGTGTATTTCTTCTATCCTTAGTATTCCTTTCTTTTCATTCGCAAAGCCTTTCTTAATTTTCAGTAAGTAGCTTCTCAAAATATGAATGTTCGCGTGTATGAATATTCTCCTTTTTAAATCTCTACAGGTGCTTATTTGCTCAAGAGATGGCAGTGTCTACTCCTTTGATCTGGTAAAGATCTTGAACTTCTGTTATTCTTGTGCAGCATATGATTATGACATTATTCACTAACTGTAGAGAGCATCCTATGCTAACGGCGCATTCTCCTTACCAATGTGTACAATATCCGGAAGAAGTTCTTTCTCAGTCTTTTAAGGAGCTTTAGGACCAAATTTTGGCTGTTGTCTAACTGTCAGAAAAAGTTTCTTAATCTCTATCTTTTCCTCATTAGGCTCATCTTTCTCCAAAATCACCTGCACATCAGCCATTCTCGAGTTTTATTCTTGTTACAAAAATATATGTATTCTGCTTTCAACCTTAAGCTTCAATTTTGGATACTTTTGGGTTGTTGAATTCATACATCAAAAGTGGTTTTTTTCATTTACCTGATTGATATTAATTAAGATGCACTATTCCAAAATGAAAGAAGGTATCCGTCTGCCTAGGAAATAAACACGTCAAACTTCCAAGTATTTTATACAGCGAGAAACTCGTAGAAGACGAAACCTCCTTTTCCTTCTGTGCAACCAAGCACTAAATGGAAGAGGAACAGGAGAGTTCACTGCTAGCGGTAGACATTGCATATTGGCTGCTTTCTTTTAGAACTTCAAACCTTTTTTTTCCGAGGAAGGTAACAATTGTATTTCTATTAAACACAATTGTTTTTCTTAATTCAGAGTTAGTTCTTTAAACCTCTTGTAGTGATTTTTTAATCTAGTCTTTATTAAAACCTATAAAATTGACAAAGTGTGTAATCTGCATTTCTGCCTGTAGTTATATAATTGTGTCATGCACGCCAAATTGCAATTTTTTTGTCTTTTCTTCTTTGCCCCCCTGTCCAACACGAGAATTGTGTCTGTGTCTACACTACATAATTATCATGCTCCAACATTAATACTCCTCTTCTTCTTTTCAAAGTATGTTTGTTAATCCTAGTGGTACCTTGAAATTCTGCTAAACTAGACTTAGAAAGGATCTTGCTTGTATCAAGAAATCTTTCTATTTTGAAGTTTGAACTTTCAAGATAAAGAACCTATTTTATTTTTCAAAATTCAGTTATATATTTCTAATTCAACACTACCCCTCAAATTGGTGTCAGTAATCATGTCCAAAATGCTGACAAGATTCTCTTAGTTAGGCTGAAACAGCCCCTTCATGAGAGTATTTGTTATTTGTTGTAGCATAGGAACAAACGACATACAAAACCATGCAGATTCTACCTACTCTTTATGAAATTCTGTCAATATCAATATGCTTAGTTTTGTCATGTTGAACCAGAGTGTCTGTGATAATACTAATGACTATCTTGTTGTCTTATTACGATTTCATAGGCTAGCCATATTATGTCACAAGCACTTTCAGCCATCTATTGTGTATTACTGTGAGATCTATTGCTTTTCCATGTTACATTGCCCCATACAAATGTTCAGTACCCTTATGTTGAACTCCTGTCAATATTGGTCCTGCCCAGTCTGTAGACTGCATCTGTGTACATTACTCTTTTTTTTTTAAAAAAATCCTTAACTGAGATGTTTTCATATCTTTTAATACAATAGACTGTTTCGAGATTCTCTTTGTGAGGAGAATGCATGCAAATGCAATAATAGGTCGTTTGTGTGAAAAGTAAAGTAGCTTACCTACAGGTTTCTGCCACCGTCTTACCTAGATGTGTTCACTGGTTCTCTATTTTTGTCTCTGTTAAATTGTGTGATCATCTCATCTAAGTAAACTACATGTTTGGTTTGTTTGATGAGTTATCAATTCAAATAGGGATATAGGAAAATAGAGCAGAATAATCCCTCAGAGTAACAGTGATATAAATGGAAGTAGTAGTCGTCCTTGGAGTAAAAGCAAACTGAAGTTACAAATCAAGGTTAAATTACTAGCCTCCTGCCTTGTTCTAGATCTTCCTGATTCTGTGTTGGTAATGTTTATCATTCAAGTTGTACCATGCGGAAGCTGATTAGAGATGCCAGGCTGACATTGACCTTTAGACCCGACCAAGAGAAGTAAGACTGGTAGCCAAGAACTCAGAAAGAAAGGTTCCCCATGTTATAGATTGAGATATGGTCTAATATCATTGCCTATTGGAACTTCATTGTATGAAATCTTTGATCATACTGATGAAGTTTCATGTTCTGCTAGGAAAAAGGTGATTTATTCTGGAAGCATGATGTTGGACATCCAATTACTTCATCTGCCTACGTTGATGAACACTTGCTAGTGTTATGTAAAGATTCTTCCCTGTCTCAAAGGTATATGTATTGTAGATTGATTTTTACTTTTTTTTAATTGTAGATTGATCATGCAATGAATTATTCTATGGATTATAATAAGTCAATAAGAAACTTAATCCCTGTATGTATATGTCATTACTACCAGGTTAGTCTGTGTTTGTTCCAGTTCTGGAAGTGTACATGTTCTTCAAGTCAGCTTGAATTTTGACGGAGAAAATCAACCATGTGATATGGTGCGGGAATTTGCTAGGTTTGAACTTGGAGGAGACGTCTTTTCCTCCCCTGTGATGATTGGTGGGGAAATATTTGTTGGTTGCAGGGATGACTACGTGCACTGTATTAGACTCCAAGAAGAAATACCAATATGAACCTATTACATCTATCATTCACATGCTCAATCTATGGGAGTATAGAACTCCTTAAGATTGAAGCATCAATTATTGGCAAAGAAGTTTCCTGCGAATTATCTGGGCCTTGCACGACAGAAGAATCAAGAGCATCCTTCTGATGCTGGAAATGCTATGGTGAATTTTGAGCAAAGATCGGATGCAGCGTGGTTTTTGGTGCACTGTGAGATTTTTGTCAAACACTGCATAGAGAAAGGCTCAATGTCTCACTTTGGAAGGGAATGCTTATGTTTCCTTATATCACCAAGATTGGAACTTAAGGTTATAACAACAATAATATACCCAATGTAATCTCACAAGTGGGGTTCGGGGAACATGATGTGTATGCAGCCTTATTCCTACCTTGTGAAGGCGGAACTGAGGAGATACTCGGTGCAATATCAGGACAGATTGTTTAGAAGGACTAAATAGTGAATCAAGTCTTT
The DNA here is from genome assembly GCA_029582685.1 of Solanum piurae. Lineage (NCBI taxonomy): Eukaryota > Viridiplantae > Streptophyta > Magnoliopsida > Solanales > Solanaceae > Solanum > Solanum piurae. The sequence continues at coordinate 46,670 of JAJOOO010000282.1, read as the reverse complement.
TTCAACTGATGTGCTCTCCCATCCAGCTTCAACATGACAAAAGGAAGCTACAGTTAAAGCCTGATGATTGCTTCTTTGCTGAGACAATTTTAATTTATTGCTGTTCTGGCAGCACTAAATAACAATCAAGTTTATTTCCAACTACGTACACTTTGTTTGGATAGTTGTTATATATTGTTTCATAAATGTATGGTATTATATTAGATTGTGTTGTATTGTAGTGTTTTGATGAATATAATGTTTAGACAGATTGTATTGTTTTATCACCGTTACATAATGTAGCACGAGCAATTTAAAGAACAGACCTATAGGCTATAGGAAAAGTAGGATACGATAAAAAGGCAAGCAGGATAAATGATGAAATAGGATTATTAACCTTTGTTTAATAAATATTCATGCACTTCTAATATTTTCTTGAATAAACATTTTTATATGCAAAGCTATAAAAATATCCTTTTAAGGATTAATTCAATCAAATATTCATTTTCATGGAAAAATAAAAATAATTAATTTAGAAAATTTGAGTTTAAAATAGTATATAAAATCATCATACAAAAAAAAAAGAGAGAGAGAGAACAGATGTGCCGACATTAGAAAAAATTAGAACTAAATTTGCTCAGCAATTTGAAGAACCCAAACTTAAATCTTAAAAAAATGAAAACATTTTATTTCTGATCATTATAAAAGCTATATATTAATTATATAAATTTAAATATCATTTTCGAGTCTTTTTAATATAAAATATATATTTTCTTATATAGTGACATAAGAATACTTCCCATATTATCACGGTTCTATTTTAATATCTCAAGTTACAATTAAATTAAATTAAATTTTTCAACAAAAGTCTTCTTATAACTACTAGAAAAATACTACTATGTGTATTATAATTAGGAAATACTACACAAATTGGACCCAATAGGTAAAATATATATGGAAAAATTACACGGTTAAGCAAACTTATATTACTTAATTAGTCATCAAAGTTATAGTTTGCTATAATTACCACTCGCGACTAACATTAACCATTAATTATGTGGGTTGACTTCGAGTTTGTATAATTAGCCACGTTTGTATAATCGTCACATTTGTATAATTCGTAACTAACAAGTATTTGTACGAATCATACAAACGTACCCGCGAATTATACAAACGAGATGCGAGTTATACAGATTATTGCCCTATCTCGCTCGCCTCTCTCGTCCCTCTCCCAATCTCGCCTCTCTCCTTCCTCTCTCAATCTCGCTTGCAAGATATACAAATACATATGTATATACATATATACAATTATCTAACCGATATACAATACAATTCACCTCTCTCCCACTCTCTGCCTTCTCTTGTTCGCCTCCTTCCTCTCCCAATCTCGCTCCCACTCTCCTCCCTATAACATGTAGCTATGAATCGTAATTAGCAAACTATAGCTATGGGGCTTAATTAAGCAATTTTTGAGTGGCTATATGCGAATGTTCCCTAATATTTATTCAAATTAGATTCAATCCAAACTATTTATCATGATTGAACCCACTACCCAAACTATCTATCTGAGTGCTCCCTTGTTCTATTTACTGAACCACTGCTTCTTCATCCTTGATACCATCAAAGTATATATATATATATAGAGAGAGAGAGATACACATATGCTCTAATGGTATCTATATACTCTAATAGTATGAAACAATAATTAAGCAACTTTTTTACTCAACATTGTCTCTTCCTCCTTGATGTCATCAAGGAGTAGCTGAGTAGTTCAAAACAGGGGGTATGAAAGTAAGGGATAGCCGCTAGTAAATAGTTTCTCCTCTTTTCCCTTATAATTATTATATTTTAAAAGTTCATTATGTCCTTATAAAGTCAGGATACTAGGAAAGAAGTAAATTTTATATTCAATTTTTAAGTTTTTAGTTAAATGATTTGATATTTTAGAACTTTGAATTAAATTGTTTAAAACTTATTATCTACCGATAAGATTTTGAGAACAAAAACCAAGACATGATATTACAATAAATGGCTAATATTTTATTAATTTGAAAGAATTTTTTAAACTTATATAATAATATACTCATGTTTTTTGGATACAAAATTATAAATTATGGATACGTATAAATGACTAGTTAAATGAAAATAAAACTTTTTGACACTCTTGATGGTACTGCGTAAGAATATCAAAGTTTGAGAAAAGAAGAACAAGTTGTAGGAGAAGGGCTTTCGGCCATGAGGATCGTGAGTTTGATTGTTAAGTCAACTGGTTGTAATGATAATGTTTTCATTGGAGAAGGATGGACGTTTTAATCGTTTATTCTTAAAGAAAGCATGTTATTCCAATGCATTTCATTTTTGAACATAGTGTTCGCAATCACATTGACACACTATACATTTTTTTTACTACATTGATATACTATGTAAATTTTCTCTATAAGAACAGTTGAATAAAGTAACATTTCATATTTTACACTTTCATCTTATTAGTTGGCAAGTTGTATAACTAACCTTTATTGACCTGATGACAAGTAGATTTAGGAAAGAAGATGTATGCTATTATGATAATAACAAATGATCGTGTGAATAGCATTAGAGAAATTGTGAACATGAAATTAAGCAGTAGAGTGATCGATTTTACCTGTAGAGTACAAATTGTGTTATAGCTTTAACATATTCATATTAGAGAAGCAATTGACAATATAAAAACATGCAAGTCTTTAGTTGGTTATTTGATTTTTATTCTTTATAAAGTTAAATTTATCTATTAGTAATACGTAAGGGATGTACTCCTCCATTTCAATTTATTTTATCTAATTCTGATTTAATACGAAATTTTAAACGTCTAAGATTATATTAAACGTATGATCACCATTATTTCACTTATTCATGTATTCTACCTAAAACATTTATATATATATATATATATATATATATATATTAACTTTAAAAAAACTCAATGATTGCCATAAAATTGTTCTTATCTTTCTCTGATTTTTTTTTTCATTGTTACTATGGAGAATAATTTCCTCTTTTATGTTTAACATATTAGGTAAATTTGATCATTTTTATATATATATATATATATTTTCTTAATGATTCCGTTAGATGTGTTAGAAAATATGGTTAAATGTTATTTGTTAGCTTTGTAAGGCAAAAGTATAATCGATCCAAATAGGGATGGCAATGAGGCGGGGCGGATGTGGGGTGGGGTGGGTTTAAGTCTATGTGGTGCGGGGCGAGTTTAAGGTTGTGTGGGGCGGGGCGGGTTGAAGTGGGTTTTTCAAAAATTAATGTGGGGCCCGGGTTGCGGGTATATGTGATTTTATGTGGGTTCAAACTTAATTTTAACTTTTTACATGTTATAAGAGTGATAGAGCATTATTTATTAAGATAATTTCATTAAAGCTACTAAAATATTCAAGATAATAAATGAAAATGGTTCAATAAAAAATAATACAATTTCTTACATGTTTCTCAATTGACCTCTAAAAAATAAAATTTTAAGTCACTATCCTATTAAATTAATACAACTTAATGAAAAAATAAATTTATTTTTATGAATTTTATCTTTATTATCAAACATAACTAGAAAAAAAAATATTTAAAAAATTATGCGGGGCAGGTTGAAAATGAAAAGAGTTGTTATGCGGGGCGGATTAAAATTTTTGCGGATTAAGCTCAACCCGCACCGCCCATTGCCATCTCTCGATCCAAATTTAAACTGAGGGTAAAAGTAGATTATTACTTATTTCATAAACATAAAAATATTTTTTGATCCAGGTTGTCCTTCCTCAATCTTTACACGGGAGAAGCTTTGACCCAAAGCATGCAAAGTCCAATTTAACTACAACAATTGATCCGCGCAAATATTTAGAATGTATTTATGATATATAGTTATAATTTTAAAAAAATATAAACATTATTACATTTTAGGTTTTATAGTGAAACACAATACACACACTCGTTGTATTTGCTGATACAACTCTCTAATACGTTTTCAGTTGATATTGTATCGTTGATACAACTGAGTGCATATAACTTTTTCACTGATATAATTGATATATGTTATTTAAATACAACTCTCCCGGTGATTAACTGATAATCCTGCCTAATACAACTTTTTCGCATGATACAGTTAATTAAAAATACAAAAATTATAACTATATATTTTATGATCACGCTCTAAACAATAATTATTTATGAAATGTACTCAATTATATATGACAAAATAACGACTAGGGATGGAGTGTGTGTCTATATATATATTCTTGTTTGATGCATGTTTTTTTTGTCAATTATTTGAATGCTTCAATAGTAATCCATTCCCACTAAAAGAAAAAGAATATCTTGATCTTTCCACCACCAAAATATATTTATAATTTAAAAGAAGATGCCAAAACTATTAAGTGTTCCATACAAAATTGCCAGCCTAGTCAAAGAATGCCACATAACACATTATATTATATAGTTTTTTTCTGGATAATATTAAGAACTGGGTCCAAAACAACCACAAAAAAGAAAAAAACCAATAGAAAAAAGCCTACAAATAAAAACCAAAGTAGGCGGCTGTAGATAGCAACACTACAGCAGATTCTAAAACATTTGGCTGACCCCATTTAAAGTCCAGACAATTTCACATACAATTAGAATTTAAAATGAATTATTATCTGAGAAATAAATACATGCAGAAGATAAACCTTGAGTCACATATGCTTGTTTAGTAGTGGTTCATAATTCATATGCATTCGTCCAACTTTTTGAACAACGATAGAATCAAAATTTTCATATACGTATAATATTAAGAAACTTTAAAGTATATCTAATATATATGTAAAGAAAAAATTGAACTATTTTTCGGTGAAGAGATGTTGATTGATTTTCTTTAAACAAGAAGTGTTTCGCTCCTGCTCATAAAATGTAAGAATATGATAAATGAGCTTAACTCAATCTCAAAAGTTAGTTTATAATTAAGGAAAAAATTATCCAAGTTCATATAAACAAATTACTAATCTCACTATACATTTTTGTGATTTCTATCTTTGATGATTTGAGATGGAGTGTATTTTACTTGTTAAAAAGTAAAGCTGCTTAGTTTAATTATCATTGTAAGTACCTTTACATATATAGATTAAAAAAATAGTTATATGACACATAATAGCAAAATTTTATCTGGTTTTGTACGTGTGAATCAAAAAGTGACTCGTGAACTCACACCTACCAAAATACATTTTTTATTTTATTTTTCGAGCATCTGATGTTTGATATCTGTATTAAATCTCGATTATTTTAAATTCGTGCAACTCCATTGAGGAATAAACGTAAAAACTCAAAAAAGGAATTTCATTTTCTATAAAATTTTGTTCTCCTAAAGTTAATAATTATCTTGTTGAATTTTTTATTGTGAAGAGATAAAAGATAACAATCATTGAATTTGTGTACTTTGATTATGCTTTAATATTTTTATTTATTAAAAAAATATGATAGGTATCCTATTCTTTCTTTGCATTATGAATGATGGTGAATGAATCAATTAATATGGACACAGTTGTTTAAGTTGGTATAACCACTTTAGAAAGACAACATAAAATTTCCTGGCACATATCTTTTCACTTAATTAATTATTACTACTTTAAACACCTTAATTAAAGAGTAGGAAAAAGGTTCCTTCTAAAATAAGTAAATGAGATAACAGTTTTATTTTTTGTGATTAATATATAATTTGTGAGGGCAGCAGAGATTTTTGTTTAATTTAATTTGCACTTACAAAAGCAATGTTCGACTTCCTTTTATTCTACGCCTCTTCCATCCCCACAAATAAAAATATCATAATTAATTTATAGTGTAACTAAACACTAAAAAAGGAAATTAATCATATATATATATATATAATTAATAAAAAAATAATTTTTCGAACATCATCAATTGGACACTTAATAGCTCTATGATTATCGTTGAAAACTATATAATAAATCATAAGGTTTTAAAAATTACGATTATTCCTTAAGAATAATGACCAAATTCATTTTATATTAATGAAGGTGATCACACAAGTCAGTTATAATTTTAAATATATATAAGAAATATAATGTTATATCGTGTCGTATCTAATTATCTATTGTTATATTGATTTCCGTAGAACGGTGATATATATATAGATATCGCGTATTCACATTCATCTGGAATTAATATTTTTATACGATACGTAATAATTTGAAAGAAGAATTCTTCTAGATCATTTTCACCTTTGTGTCATGTGGTCCTATTTATTAGTTCAATTCAAAGATGAAAACCCAGGTTTTAGACGCTTCTTTAATTTGGATTTCACTTTCTATTTTTATCAACTTTTTTTTTCTTTTTCAATTCTGGCCTTATTATAATAAACTCATTTTTATTTTCAATTCTGACCTTTCTTTCTTCGTCCTAAAAAATGACAACTGTCACTGAAAATATTGAATTTTCCTTTTTTTCTTTTTCCCCAATCAAGTGGCTTCTTTATAAAAAATATCTTAATAACGACCAAAATTCCAACAATTTCTAGCTAATATTTTCAATAATTTAAAAATAAAACATTTTTTGGCATATGAAATTCAGTGGCAAGTTGCATGTAAGTTGATTGTTGGACACGTGGACAGACTGTTCTCTTACGTATGATAAACTTATAAAGTCATCAGAGTTAATTATTTCAATTTTATAATATATTTAAGACCGTTTGTTTTTCTTTAATTAAGAAAATATCAGCTCAACCAATATTGACTTTAACTAATTCCATTAATATTAAGCTTTTTAAACCTAACCCACATGTTAAGTCCAGGGGTAATAACGTCAGCTTATAATACAGCAAGGTATAATAATATTTGTTTTACTTCTATTAGGCAGAGCTAGTCTAGATTGATTCAGTAACTTTTGTTTAGATTCTGATTGAAAATATAGTGATCGTTATTTTTAATTTAATATTTCAAAAACTATTTTAACCGCACCCGCACATTAATACAAATTGTTATGATATGGGATAAGTTAAATAATCATTGCCATCATTGAGTTGAAGAAAAAAATAAAAATGAGAGCATAAAAAAATGAAGAAGAATAAGCTTAGAAATGATTACCACTTTAATGTAAAAAATCATAACAAATAGACTAACCTTGTAGGTTGTAGTAGTTCATTTGTTTTTATTTCAAATATAAGTATGATTCTTATCTTGTTAATAACCTATGAGTTTGTTGAGAATGTAACATCAATATTTCAAATTGATATATCATAGTGATATGTGACGTGTTATACACTTGTAAAGGCATAATGAACTTATCAAAAAAAAAAAATTGTAGCCTTTATTATTATTATTATTATTATTAAATTAATTTATTAAAAATAATACATTCCGATATCTTGCCGGAAAAGCAACTAACAACTATAATTCGGAAATGCATTAAATAAATGTCATCCAAATATAGAATAAGTTTAATCATAGACTACAAAAACAAGAAGCAAATGTAATTCCACAAATAAAATTCGGAAAGATATGATATATGCATAGTTTATTTTTATAAGGTAGAGAAATTATTTATTATAGATACTCAAAATAACGATAATAAAGTGGCAAGGTACACAACCAATTAAATAGCATGAATAAAAGAACTATTCAAGTAATTGGTAATGCTATTTTAATAGTAAAAAGAAAAGGTATCTAGCTCACTCACCGTCTCTCGTATTACAGCACCCGACTACCTATTAATTAAGTAATATCTTTCTATTATAATTTTCAATCTTTAAATATTTCTATCTAAAATCATGTTCTCAGTTAGAAATATTTTATGTCCCGCCGAACCACCTCCCCATTTTTTAATCATAGACTCAAAACATCAAAATCTATTTTCTCCTTTTTAATTCCAAAAATACCCCTCCAAACCTTCTTCATAACGTAACCAACCAAACAAATATAAAAACAATTTATCCAAAACCACTACACATACATCCCTTCTCTCCAAGCATATATAAAAACACATAGTGGCCTCAGAAAAAAACAGAAACAAAAAAATGGATTTCATCAGAATGAAAATATGTCTTTCTGTCTTATTTTTTTTCCATGTTTGGTTTTGTAGAGCCTTTAATGATGTCTCAACAATTCCTTTTAACAAAGGATTCAGCCATCTCTTTGGTGATGGAAACATTCTTCATGCTAACGATGATAATAGCCTTCAACTTCATCTCAACCAAAACACAGGTAAACATATATTTCTAAATTTCAATTTTTCACACTGTGTTTGATACGACAGAAGTCATGAAAAATATTTGTCATGGCAAGTAACTTAATATACCCATAATATGTCTAAATTTTTTTGTTTTTTTTTTTTTATTTATTATTACAGGTTCAGGGTTCAAGTCTTCTGACCTTTACAACCATGGTTTCTTCAGTGCTAAAATTAAATTGCCATCAGATTACACTGCAGGAATCGTTGTTGCCTTCTATGTATGTATCGTTAATATTGTTCCTTTTTTTTCAAATACTATGATCTTTATCGTAGTTTTAATCAGCGGAGTCAGGAATTCAAATCTATTTCCATAATATAATATTTCAACGAAGGGGTTCAGTTGGACCTCCCTGCATCCCTCTATCTTCACCCACGGTTTTAATATGGGAGCTACCTTTATCGGATATTCTTTCGCTGAAAAACTATATTGTATAAATAGATAATATATTTTATGTATACATATTTATTATATGTTCAATCTCTTTGATGTTTTTCATTTGTAATTTATTTTTTTATATTTTTTTTTTGTTTTTAATGAAAATTTTAACTATGCTTATTTGGGCGCAGACGACGAACCAAGATGTATTTAAGAAGACACATGATGAACTAGATTTTGAATTTTTGGGAAATATAAGAGGAAAAGCATGGAGATTTCAAACAAATATGTATGGAAATGGAAGCACACATAGAGGAAGAGAAGAAAGATATACTCTATGGTTTGATCCTTCTAAAGAGTTTCATCGTTATAGTATTTTGTGGACCAACAAAAACATCATGTGAGTTTTACTTACTTTAATTTATTTTAACTTCTTTCTTTAAATTTACGTAAAGTACAACGCGGATTCGTTGAATATAAATTTCTCATTTTTGCGGCTGCCTTTTCTACTATTTTGACCTTTACAAAAAAAACACGTACGGTTGTTACTGTTCTACCAGAAATTAATATGTATGGTACAACTTTCAAGTATCACATGTTGAATAATATGATAGTGTATTTTAACTTGACAGAAAGTTTATCTAAGTAAGGAAGACTTTGAATTTTTTTGGTTATAAACTCAAAAACATATATGAATGACCAAAATATTCTTTGATTTCGTGATATTAATAAGCATGTCATTTGAAAAGTTGGAATGAAAAAATTATATAATTTTTTTTTCTTAAACTGATTAAAAGAAATAGTAAGATAGATAAATTGAAATTAAGAGATTATACTATATTAATTATTGTACTACTATAATAAAGTTTAATTTTTACACTATTTAGTAGTAGAAGCTTAATGCTTTGTTTTTTAAATTATCAATCATAACACTTTTGAATCTTTTGATACCACAATTTTTTTTCTTAATTTAGCTGGTTATAACATGTTATTATAACTCTATTTTTTTAGTTTTCATATTATTAATTATTATGATTAACATAAAAGGTTACGTCTTGTTGTAGGACAACTTAATATGATGATATGAAAGTTTAAAAACCTTTAGTAAATATAAACTCCGGTAGGTAACTTGGAATTAAATTACATAAGGCAAGTAATAACTATATATATAAAAGTCAGACTTTATTAAGTAGTCAAATCTAAAATTCATGACGTTTTGTTGGTGGCTATTTTACCAAAAATTATTGCATTTTGAATATTAAAAATGTATGGTGAGACTTTTTTTTTTCTTTTACGTGATGATGAATTAGTGATTGACTGGTTCAATGAATTTATTTATTAGTCACATTTTCTATCTGATTTATTCAAAAGACGACGACGTATAAATGAACTGGAAAAGTCTAATGTTCCGTGATCAAATTGAGTACTCTAATTAATCAATATTAAAGTAACTCATTGACAAAATGACAATTATGTCTTAATTCATGATTTGACAATTTAATTTTCTTCTTTTTTTTCCTTTCTGGATGTGAACATGAGTTTCCTTAATTACATATAAAATATGTAGCTATAATATTTTTTAAGAAAAATAAATGCGAGAGAGGAAAAATATATAGGAACAACTTATTAGGATTTATCGAAAACAACTGATCTATTTTTATAAGATAAGGTTGAACTCGTACTCATCACTCTCTCCATATCCCACTTGAATTATTTTTCATTAGAAAAAGGTACATATATATGATATAACCAAATCCACATTAAAGTAATTAATTAAATGATAATATCGTTTACAATATTGAACCTCTCAATTATTGACAATTTAATTTTGTTGTTTGCTTCTTTCTGGATGTGAACATCAAGAGTTTCTTTAATCACATAAAAAACATATGGCTATAATATTTCTTTAGAAGATAAATTCGAAAAGAAAAAAAATACAAAAACAAATAATATGAGATTTTAGATCAATATTTGCTTTCTAGAACCTATTATTTTAGTCGAGGGTCTCAGAAAAAACATTTTTATCTTCACAAGATATGAATAACTGAATAAGCATCACCCTCTTCAGACCACACTTATGAGATCGGATATTGTAGTTGTTGTTTGTTAACCTATATTAAAGATCCTCTTTTCTTCCAATCAATATGCTGCTATAGTTTAACCACTTTGTATTAGATTGAATTGACTAATATAAATTATTTCTCACAATATAGTGTAACCACTTTGTATTACATTGAATTGACTAACATTATCAATTATTAATTTCTTAATTAGAAAAAAAAGTACATATAACCTTATCCACATTAAAGTAATTAAATGATAGATTGAACCTCTCAATTATTGACAATTTTTATTAATTAATTTCTATTTTGACAACAGATTTTATATAGATGATGTTCCAATTAGAGAAATAGTAAGAAATGATGCAATGGGTGGAGACTACCCATCAAAGCCAATGGGCCTATATGCAACAATTTGGGATGCTTCAGATTGGGCTACTTCAGGTGGAAAATACAAAACAAATTACAAATATGCACCATTTATAGCTGAATTTACTGATTTAGTACTCAATGGATGTGCAATGGACCCATTGGAACAAGTTGTAAACCCTAGTCTTTGTGATGAAAAAGATGTTGAACTCCAAAAGGCGGATTTTTCAAGGATTACATCGAGACAAAGAATGGCCATGAAAAGATTCAGGGCGAAATATATGTACTATTCTTACTGTTACGATTCGTTGAGGTACTCAGTGCCACCATCAGAGTGCGAGATTGATCCAGTTGAGCAACAACGTTTTAAAGAGACTGGAAGGTTGAAGTTTATAAACAAGCACCACGGACATCGCCATCCTAAGAAATCAAGAAGTGAAGTTCTTGATGCTAGGAATTATGGAAATGAAGATGAAGAGTGATTCAATGTTTGTTTACCAATAGTATTTATTGTTGATGTGTATATAGATAAAAGGAGGGAAGAGTGAATTTTTTTATTTTTCTTGGATTATAGATTTTGTTATAGGATATATTGTCAGAGTGAAGGGTGAAAAATGATTATATATCAAGTGTGAACATTGATTGAGTTATATTTTGTAATATAAATAAAGAGATTAAATTATGTATATTGAATTACTAATAAAGGCTCCATACATTCTTTTCTTCAAAGTAATCATATAATATCATGATCTGATAAACTTCAATATATCATATTTAGCAAAATGTCTTTTTTTTTTTAAAACTATTCATCCTTGTAAGAGGATCATAAACTAGCTTCAAGGTTGTTTGTTCACTCCTAATTACATGGTCCCAGAGTTAGGCCCTTGTTCATTTTCAAACTTCCTTAGAGTTAGGCAAGTTTTGTCATAGAGAAAAAAACAATATTACTTATACTTGCAATGTCTATTTTTACTTTTCCACTATATTATTTTAAGATGTCCAATAATACTTATTCAGTTGATAAAATCAATGAATAATTTATCATGTTGTGTCTATCTTATCCTTGCAAATAAATATTATTCATTTTTTAATGTTTAGATGACTTATATTTAATAACAGTGATTTGGTAAAACTATCCCTATCATTTATTGTTTTTTAATTCACGTATTAAGTCAATAGTGGACAATTATTATTGAATGGAGAGATCAGTTAGTAACTAATTTATTTATCTTTTTAGCTCGTAAAACAACATAATGGTGTAGTAGGGGGTATCTACTTAATGGAAGAGAGTGGTTGAATCCACAATAACAAATATTTACTTCACTTTTTTAAATGTCCAAGAATTGATAATGTGTTTCGTTATAATTTTTACTAAAATTTTAGTTAGAAAAGATTATACATATCTTGTAATATACATTATCTTCCGCTTTGTTAAAAACCTTGTTAGAAAAAAATTAGTGGAGCGAATATTAGCTAATGGAAAAAGAGTATTAACGTGTATTTTACTTCACTTTTTGAAAATATCATTTATTTGTCGAAAACAAATTTCAATCTAATATATCAAACTTTTCAAATACTGAGGATGGTAATATTTAAGTGAACATATCCATCAAATTATCAGTTGAACAAATTTGTTGAGCATTTGTTCCACTTTTTTTTTTATGACAAAGGGAAATTTGCAATTGCTATCCTTTTGATGCACACAAGGTAAAATCCTTACTCCTATGCAATAGCTTGCAAACCACACAGGAAAGGTAACTTGTACTTGGCAAGCCCGATGCGACGAACTCGACCTGAAAGGCAAAGGAAAAATTACATAAGGGAAGGTCTTTTATTTAATAATTACCACTTTTAAGTATACTTTTAATTTATTATCATTTTTGTCAACTTTTAGCAATACTTACTTAAATAATTTTGTTCCTTTAACTTAGCAAAAAGTGCTGCCATTCGCAACTCTTAGCAATACTACCATTCAGCCAAATTGTTATATATGGTTAAAAGAATAATGTTGACAAATATCGTAAATATTTTTTAAAAAGTGTACACGTAAGTAATTTTTCCAAAGGCAAATCCTTGTTTTCGCTGGCAAATAATTTCAAACCTGAGACCTCCAACATGGAAGTCCTAAGCCCAAACCACTGGGCCACTCCGAATGGTCTTTCTTCTCAAATTCACAGTAGACTTTTTTTGTTTTGTTTTGTTTTGGTGACAATGATTTGTTCTATCATCTTTAATATATCATTCCTTTAATTGAGTTATATATATATACAATATTGTACTCATATAATTTAGTTGAAACATTTAAAAAAAAAAAAAACACCTCATGAATGCATTAAGTCAAACACAATATTATCGATTTGCTTTATGAATGACTATTATAATATATGCATAATTTGAACAAATAGTAATTACAATTTATTTGTTGAATGATATATATCATATGTATAGTTATAATTCCACATGAAATAAATAGCATGTTTGAGCTAGATCATTATGTAAATCGGACAAGCATTATGTTATTGCATAGCAAATTAATTCTGATTTTGATTCATTTGAATAAAATATAGATAATTACATTTTTGGATTGCTCAAAGATATAACAATCATCAAGTATATATGATTTATATATTAAATATAAATACATATAAAAAATATACATATTATATATATAATTAATGTATATATTATGTACATTTTGACTATTTTCTGTGATAATTTCGACTGAGGGACCACAAATAAAAAAATATCAATAAAATAACTCCACACCAATATTCCTTGAAGTTATTTAAAGATATGTTTAATATCATTTAAATGTTTTCATGTTGGAGAAAAATTAAATCTTGCTAATATGCTTGAACAAAAATCATGTTTGTTCGTGTATTTTATACAAGTACATTGGTATTCCAATTGCACTAAGATATAATATTTTAACACCAATAAATTTATATGAGGTCAATTTTTTTATTTTTTTTTATATCAAATGATTTCACAACCATTAAAATACTAATTAAATAAATTTTATCTGCATAAAATGATTTAAAGATCTTTTCCGTATATGTTATTGATGGACCTAAAATTCATCTTTCATATGCTTAATTTACGCGCTAAGACAATATTTTATTTTCTCAAAATCTTTCATTTCAATGTTTTTTTTTTCTTTATATATCCTATTGTTATTGAAAGTTTTTCATAAGTTCAAATCAAATTAAAGTCATCAACACACACAATTTATTATGATAAATTTTAAATTCAGTAATTCGATATTCTTATAATATTATTAAAATAAATAAGATTATTTTTGTATCCTTTCTAGTGTTAATAAGACTTTAAGCATTCAATTCGATTTTAACATAAAAAATTTTAAATTATATTTTTCGAAAATATAAAGTGTTACGATCTTCAACTTTAACAAGTTTATTATATATGGTAAAAAACTATTGGAAATAGTTAAAGTAGAAATTTGATATGTAATTGTAAATAATACAAATAATTAAAATAGAATTATTATCAAAAGTTCATTTTTAGTAGTCTTTCAAAACATTTTTTTTTCAATTTTCTTTGATTTGACATAATAAAGTTGACATGTAAGTAAATTTATTTAACCTTGTTTGATTGTTTGTATTAAAATTCTCATTTTCTACAAATAATTTATGATATATATAATTTTATTAGATGTCGTATATATTTTATCTTTTCCTCACTTTCTTAAGAGGTTTCTCTATATCTACATCTTCCTTTGAGAATAATTCCTTTATGCAGAATTATTTTCTTATTTTTATGTGTGCAAAATTACTTAATTAATCCACATAGATTTAATGAATCGGTCATTAAATTGACAAAGAGAAGAAAAGAGAATAAATGAACCTTGCGAGCACAATAATTAATTAAGAAGTATCACGTAAATAAATTAATCTAGCTCATCTTTAATTACATACTTTTAACATTTATGTTTATGATTTATTGAAATTAATGTGTATAATTAAATAAAATAACATAATTAAATGATTATCAAATACTTTATTATATATTTTAAATGTTCAATCAAAATATATCATGATTTTAAAATTAGATAATTTTTTCTAATCTATTTTTAGATTCAGTGAATAAAGTTATCTGATACTTGATAACAAATATCCTTTATAATTAGTTGAATTATAGATAGAGTCTGACTCGAACACTATAATGATTATTTAAAATATAACTATCTAAATAAAATTTTAGAAGGTGATGTCGATGTGAAATTCTTTTCAAAGAAGTTAAACATAGTTGACTAAAACAAAGAACTTTCCCTCATTTTTTTGTTTATTTTTACCAAACAACGCCTTACAGAACTATAGACTAAAACGTTACAATCACTAAGACGCACTAAAAACTCCTTCCCTGAGCTGGCCAGTGCCACCGCTTCCCGGAGATCCGATCAATAAACTACCACTCCGCCACCAACACTCGCCGCAACAATGACGGAATTCCTAGAATTAGAAACACAAGACGCCGTAAGGATGCCGTGGAACGTATTGCCGGGAAGCAAATCGGAGGCTGCGCAATGCGTAATTCCCGTTTCCGCCATATACACACCGTTAAAACCCTTCCCTAACACTCCCACTCTTCCTTACGCACCACTCCGTTGCCGCAATTGCCGATCGGTTCTCAATCCTTTCTCCATCGTTGATTTCTCGTCTACTAAGATCTGGATCTGCTGTTTTTGCCTTCAGCGTAATCACTTTCCTCCGAGTTATCAGTCTATATCGGAGACTAATATGCCGGCTGAGTTGTTCCCGCAATATACTACCATTGAATACGAGAGTCCTTCGGAAAAAGCCTCGTTGACGAACCCTGTTTTTCTTTTCGTGATCGATACTTGTGTTATTGAAGAGGAGATTGGTTACCTGAAATCATCTTTGCTACAGGTTATGTGCTTTTTCTTCCCTAGTGTTTGAGAACTGTTAAGTTTAATGCAGTGTTGTTAAAAAATCTTTCCTTTTTTCTACTTTTACTTGTTACATTTTTTTTGATCGGGGTACTAGTCCTGTTGCAGTCATGAGATGGAATTAGTAGAGAAAGTGTCCACATAGGCGGTACCAACTAGTCATGATTAACACTTAGTAGTGTTGATGCCAGTGACGGAATCAACACGTAGTAGTGTTTGAGAACTGTTAAGTTTAATACAGTTTTGTTAAAAGATCTTTCCTTTTTTCTACTTTTACTTGTTACATTTATTTTGATCGGGGTACTAGTCCCGTTGCAGTGATGAGATGGAATTAGTAGAGAAAGTGTCCAAGTAGGCGGTACTAACTAGTCATGATTAACACTTAGTAGTGTTGATGCCAGTTTTCACTAAGAGTTTCAAAATATGAATAAGTAAACACACAAAAAGCCGAAGTGGTCGAAGCTTGGCTCTAGCCGATAGGCTAGCAGTAAGCTTGGCTACAACGAAGTGCTTACCAAGCGCAAAGGAAAGGGCCTGCGCCTCTGAGATAGCTCTGTAAACTTATAAATGATAATAGACAAGCCCATTATCCTTATGTTCCGAACTTGCTTCTGGGTACAAGGGGGTCTTTAGAAGTCTAAACTAAGAAAGACTTACGAACCACTTAGGAAGGATAAGAACCGTAGCAGTTCAACATCTACTATATATACATAAAAAGTAATTTTAATTTTAACCATGTATAGACAATGTAATTTTCCGCCAAAGGGGGCTTTGGATGAAACGCCTCAAGCCTACCTAGCTCCACCCCTTGTTGATGCAGTTACATTAAGTAATGTTAGCTTGTTTTGAGACTCATATGCTGTATGTCACCATAAATGTGGAGAATATCTATTTTTATAGAATCATGTATCTGAAAAGACAAGTTGTTGAGTATTGGAATGAAACGGGTTCAAATGGAGTGGAATAGTAATATAGTATTACCTATGAAAATACCAGAGTGGAATAGTATTGAGGATTCAACGAATTCAACTAGGATGAATTCAACCAGATGCCATGCGCTTCACATGAATGTGAGCTGTATTTCAAAGAGAGACACTCAAAGTGATTCCAATTAGGAACAGTGATCCTTTGATTATCAACTTTGAGGAGTTTTGATTAATATCAATATTATTGTGAAGTAAATATTGACATTAATTATTTTAATTGAAATTTGATTATTATTGTACTAAATTCATTTATGTTTTATCTTTTATTTTTCGTAAATAGTTCGTTTTACTTCAAAGAAGCATGCACTTGCCTTCCTGCTTCAGATATAATGGACCTTATCTATCCTTTACACTTTTTGCTTTTAGAACACTGCTTTTCGGGAGCCTTTTATGTCAAATTTTATTAGAACACCTCTTATGTAGGCATGTTTTGTGGAAAATAGTTTTTATTTTTAATTTTGATGATGTAAGTGGAATATCATTAAAGGCATCCAGGGGAAGCAAAAGTTACAGAAGAAGAGTTGTCTTTACCTTATCAGGACGAATAAAAAAGAGAAGCTCTTAGCTAAAAAACACCAAAAACTTATAGAGCTTAGGAGCCGACAAATTCCCAAAAAAAGATGTAAGTTATTTAAAGGGAAGCGGTTAGCCCAACTAAAACGGGTAACCCAACAACTAGCCTTAAAGAGTGCATATTTGTGTTGAACCCCATCAAAACATCTCTTGTTCCTTTTCAAAACAGATACACCATAAGCTATTTGAATGGAAAATAGTTTATTTTCTGCCTAAGTTGATAAGTAGGAAGTTTGCCTTTTAAATGGTCACATATGGTGATTGTGAGGATACACGTTGGATAATTTGTAACGACTAATGAACATGTTTGTCTTATTGGCAATAGGAAAAGATGTATGGTGTATAATGCGTCTTATGTATGTCCAAAGTATATTACTGTGGGTAGTGGCTTAGCGTTTCGTGCTTTCCTTCACTGCCGATCGCATGGGCCTGATTTCATTTGCAATAGTTGTGCGTATCAAATTGAGGGCGTTGTTAGATGCTCCACCTGCAATGGGTTGGGAGTAGAATGTTAATAACACGGGTGGAAGGGTAAAATAGGATGCATAATATGTTTTCGAATCACACATCAGTAATTGGACCAAGGACAATGGAATTGGATGTGAGGCAGATGGAGCATTTCGAATCGTGAATGACGTATCTCACCCGTTTTACCTGAAACCACTTGTTTATCTGCACACTATATTGCAGTTCTCTCCATTTGGACGATGTCTCCACATCTGTGTATTACCATAGCACTGTCCCGTACTGGCTAACAAGTATGTTACATGCTAAAGGTACATAAGAGCTTGTGTTACCTCTCGGCTAGACTATAGTGAGGTGTCGTTTGGTATATGCAGTGAAAGTGTCTCTTAATGGTACTTGACTAATCTCGTCTTGTTGTTAAGAGTTGGAGAGGTTTCTGGTTTGGATTATGGGGATACACTCTCTCTGATAGGTAAGGTTGTGTTAGTTTATCTGTTCCTATCAGTAGTTTGTATTACCAGTGTTGAACATCAAGAATGTTTTTGCATGGTACTTGAAAGAGGATGTTTACATGGTGTAATTATTAGTTTTTTTGATCAATAAATTATACAACATATTCAGTGTAATTGCACAAGTGGGGTAAGTTACCAGTTTCAAAAAATATAATAATTCCACAAGTGGGGTAAAATATAATTATTTTATTTAAAAGCTCTTTATATGGCCTCAAACAATCTTCTTGAACATGGTTAATTCACATAAATCGAACAATTTTTAACTTTGGCCTCATAAGGAGTCGATCAAAATATTTGTTATTCTTCCTACACTTTAATGAAAAGCATATCATTCTAAATGTATTTGTTGACTATATTGTTCGTACAAAAGATAATGTAGTCAATATCTCGACCAATTAAAGGCCTACTTGCACTTGCAGTTTCAAACCAAAGACTTAAAATCCTTGAAGTGCTTTCTTGGCATTAAGGTTGACCTGTAATGCATCTACATGTGTTAGACATCCTAGAAAAATTAGATTTCTTGAGTGTTAGCTAAGGACACGACAATGGATCCTAGTGTCCAACTGGTACCAAGAGTAATGTTAGGAGATATTGTTGATTCGTTGGAAGATTGAATTATCTTTTTTTTTATTACCATGGTGTCCAGGCCATCGTGCGTGCACCTTGACTAATTCCACCGAGTACCTTCCACCTTCACCAACAACATGTACTCTGTTCACCAAGGCTAGAACATATGGAAGAAATCACCTAGTGTTTTTGTTGGAATTTGAACTGAAGATCTCATGGTTCTCAGTTCACTTCATTGGCCACTAAGCCACACTTTTTGATTCAAATTGAATTATCTTACCGTTACCCAATCACATTTTTCTTTCCCGTGAGTATTGTAAGCCAATTTCTGATTTTTCTAACTATGACTCATTGGGATGTGGTGATTCAATTATGAAGTATCTTCAGTGTGCCCTAGGGAGAGGTTATACCCCGAGGAGAGGCTTACTATATTAGTGATAGAGGTCATACTGAAATAGTTAGACATATTAATGCTGATTGTGTTGGTGGTGCCTCAGAGAGGAGGTCCATAATAGGTTATTTTGTATTGTTTGGAGGAAATATGATTTCTAGAAATAAACAAAAAAACAAAATGTGGTTGCTTGGTCAAGTGTCAAAGCAAGGTCGTGGCCTTTGCTACTTGCAAATATGTATTTGTTGAAGAAGTTATTTGAGGAGTTAGGAGTACAACAATCTCATCCTTTGAAGTTATATTGTGATAATCTGGCAGCCTTACACAATGTCATCGAATCCAATTTTTCACGACAGGACTAAAAAATTGCAGTTGATGGTTACTTCGTTCGAGAAGTTCTGATTATCAAGAAACTTTACACATCGTCATCGAGTTCACGTTTTCATGAGAGAGCTAAACACATTGAAGTTGCTTGTCACTTTGTTCGAGAAAAAATGCAATCCCGGATATTGTGATAGTATTTGTTAGTTCAAATGATCAATTGACAAATATTTTCACTAAACTTTCGGATGTCCTACCGTAGATTATATCTGTAACCAGTTGGATATACATGTCATATATACTCCTGCTTGAGGCTGAGTATTAAATGTGGATATTAAGTAGAGTTAGGACGTAAGTGTAGACAATGTTATGATTCCACTTCTTAAATATACTTTACCTAATATATGTTTAGTGTGTAGAGATTCAACTTTTAACACAAGTTTTCTCCCAATTTCTTTGCTTTACACCACCTCAAGCCACCTCAAGGAACCCACTGCTCCAATATGTTGAAGAATTTGTTTTTCTTGGCATCTCCCAATCTTACAACTGTCTTCTAAAGGTCAAGTTCCAGTGCTCTGCAGACCATACCTCCTTCAGGGTACCTTGTTGTTGGTTCCGACCATATATATCCGGAGCTGTTTTTCATAGCTTAATGGGGTTCTTGAGTCCAAAATTAGTTTAGTGGCCTCAATGAAACTTTTCATAATGTCCTAGGGTTACCATATTTATTTACTCAGTTTCTTATGACTTAATAAATAGATCTTCTTTTGGTTGGGGTCTCTTCAAGACTTCCAAGTATATAAATGGGTATGATCTTGGGAAGATGATCTGGTAGTGAATGGCAGTGTCGTCTTCCTTCCACAAACTGAAGCTTTCTATTTTTAGGTAACATTTGTGTCTGGTCCTTAATCCCCAGTTTGGTTCCTTCACCAATTAAAGGTTGGGTTCAAGTTGGAATGTGATGTATTGGGTATAGAACATTTCCGCTAGACATCCTTCCTCAATGTCATACAAGCATGTCTCAATGAAAATATTATTCTTTCGGTTTCTACTTTCCGTTGAAGTCATAAATGAAGATCCTAAGCTTTTTTATCCTTGTAGTAATTTTTCACTGACATGATTACTTCTGTTGATAGCAGGTAGTGGGCACATTTCCCGAGAATTGTTTAATTGGGCTTATCACATTTGGGACCTACGTGCATGTTCATGAGCTGGGATTTGGGCAGATTCCAAAGGTTTATGTGTTCAAGGGGTCAAAGGAAGTTTCTAAAGATCAGGTGTTGGAGCAAATGGGCTTCTTTGCAAATAAGCTTAAACCAACCACAGGTGTCATTGCTGGGGTTAGAGATGGACTTTCTCAAGAGAGTATTTCTAGGTTTTTGTTGCCTGCATCTGAGTGCGAGTTTACACTCAACTCGGTATGGTTTCAATCATGCCTTTTTATATGTAAATACTGTTATATACATTCCGCACATTTGTCAGAACTCGTGACATTATGTGTAAATGGGAAAAAGGAAATGCAGCTTGTAAGTCTTGTCAAATATTTATTTTTCACAATAGATATTGCATTTATTAGTGGAAATGGATGTGTACTTACCCCCTCCCCTCCCTCACCAAACCCAAAAGAAATGATTCATTTTACACCTTTGAATGTGGCTGAATGCACTCATCTTGGTTTCTATGATTGTCCCTTTTTGACTTCATTTGGGTTTGCTGATGTACTATGTTCTGAAATATGCTTCCTCCAGTGCCTTCTGAGTTCAATGACAGTTTTTATAAATGAAACATTTCATCTATTATTCTGTGCCATAAAATGGGTAATCTTATTCCACCTTTATACTAACTGAAATGTCAATAAATAATAACATGGTGTTTATTCAACATTCCTCTCAACTTAAGAATACTTTACTCCAATCCAAAAAGTGACTATTTTGAATTTTTTCTCATGATAGTGTGAAAGGTCTAATAGGATATTTCATTCTAAGTGAATGG
Organism: Solanum piurae; assembly: GCA_029582685.1. Taxonomy (NCBI): domain Eukaryota; kingdom Viridiplantae; phylum Streptophyta; class Magnoliopsida; order Solanales; family Solanaceae; genus Solanum; species Solanum piurae. The sequence goes on along the minus strand of JAJOOO010000282.1, from coordinate 24,902 downwards.
CCTTGACAAGCCATTAGATTGTAGTGCTAGTTTTGTTTCTCCATTTGTGATTTGTATCTGACTTTCATTTTTCTTCTGAAATTCTCTTTTTCAGATATTAGAGGAGCTTCAAAGAGATCCTTGGCCCGTGCCAGCTGATCATCGAGCTGCACGGTGCACTGGTACAGCATTGAGTGTGGCTTCTCATTTGTTGGGTATATGTGTTCCAGGTTCTGGGGCCAGAATTATGGCATTCTTAGGTGGGCCCTCAACAGAAGGGCCAGGTGCTGTAAGTCATAGCTTTTTGTTGAGTTATTAAATATGAATTTTAATTTTTCTCATTGAGACTAATAAGATAAAGTTATAAGGACTTTTTTCTAATTTTTTTGTGAGGTGTTTGAGGGTGGAAGCCACATTTTTCGTCTTGGTGAAAGAATAAAACAAATGAAACTATCCCCCAAAAGAAAACTATTGAAAAGACATTATTTACTTATCAAATTGACTGGTTTACACTGCATTTAATCTGCAAGGTTGCACTTAGTACATGCCATTTGTATTCTCTCACTTAAATTGTTGAGAAAGGGTTGCTTAATGCACACCCTTTGTTAAAAGTTCACTATTCTTTAGGCTCTATGATGATGTAAGGTTGTTTTTAGCTTCTCATGTTAAATCATGGCATAGCATTCAAAAACTAGGATGAATAGCCGTACATTTTCCTTTGTTATCTTTTCTCTGTGCGGATGGAGGTAAAACTTAGTGTATCTAAAAGGCAAAAGCACATAAACAACAAGGCTCCTAGCGAGAAACAAACCAGAAGATTCTTTGAATTGAAGAGCAGACTTTATAGAAAACAAAAGTTAAATAATATTTGAATAGAGCACCTCTTTTTATAATGGTGGTGTCCATGCCAGCTTGTGCGTACCTCAACTGTTCCACCGAGTGCCCACCCAAAGCTTAGGCTGATGAGAAGAAATCACCTAGTGTTTTTTGTCTCAGTTGGGATTTGAACCCTAGTCTCCAAAGTTTGTAGTCACTTCGTGGCCCAAAGTTGGTATCCACTTCATGACCACTGAGCCACATTCTTGGGTGTAATATATGAATTTAGCTTTTATAATGTCTGTTAGAATAGGAATAGGTTTACACAATCCTATTAGAATAGGAATAGGTTTACACAATCCTATTAGAATAGGAATAGGTTTACACAATCCTATTAGAATAGGAATAGGTTTATACAATCCTATTTAGAATAGGAATAGGAATACAAATAGGAATAGGAATAGTAAATAGTATCCTACTTGGTAAAGGATTGTATTCTACTGTCTATAAATAGGATCTCAATGTAATAATGTAGACACAACAACAATTCAATAATATTCTTTTCCTATATTTCTTACAATTGTCAAAATAGCAACTGACATTAATAGTATCAGCTTCCAAAATGCTACTCCCTTCGTTCTAATTTTTTAACATAGTTTATTCGGCACAAAGTTTAAGAAAGAAATGAAAGCTTTTATAACTTGTGGTCTTAAACCTACCATAGCATTTGTGCGGTTATGAACTTTTTGAAAATTGTGGCCTTAAAGTTTAAACATGTCATAACATTGTGTGTTATAAAAACTTCTGATTAAAGGTAAAATGAGAAGTGGAAAACTATTTATTTCCAAATTTAGAATTGTGTCATTCTTTTTGGAACATTCAATTTGTGTCACATAAACAAGAACGTAGGGAGTATACTGACAATATTAGTTCCAAGTCCAAAATAGGTATCACGAAACTGTAATTTCTACAATGTTGGAGGATATAACTGCAGTCTGCAGTCAATTGATTTTCAGTTTCCAATAATTAACAATAAAATTGTAAGAGATTTTATTTTTATAGCATGCAATGGTTTTTTTTGTTTCCAAATAATCAGTCAGCCTATAAATCAAGAATAAGAGAAAGGAAATTGTTATGGAGGAAATATAATAAAGGGAAAAAAGAATCGTTGATGGTATAATGCATTTTGCTTTTCTGTTTTTGGTGCCCTAAACTGTATTCTAGTGAACACTGAATCAATCCTAGATGTCCTAGGCACCGTTTAGGATTTGTTTCATATCTGGTATAATCTGTATCTATTCCATTTGTAAATTGGTTTTTTCAGTGCTACCTAAGTACTGGTTTTAATACAAAGTTACCTTACTAAAAAAAAAGAAGAAGAGAAGTCTAGATTCCAGAAGCAGGAGCAAAAAAAGAGGACTTGCATTGTTGTACACCAGAAGGAGGGAAAATAGTCACCTTGAAGAAGAAAGAAGTAAATCATAAGAAGCAAAGTAATATATTTAGTGGAAGAAAAAGAGTCATTGCTAACCAGATAAGTATTTATAGCAACAAAAAAGTATTGTTACCTTACTAATAAAAAAAACAAGCAACAAAGTAAAGAACAGGCAAAGTATATTTGAAGAGGAGTCCTAATACCAATTCCTTTTTTTTTTCTTTTTATTTTTCATCATTTAAATCGGATCCAAAGAAGCAATGGCTTCTTGCTTAGATTCTGATTGCTTGTTCCTCACTGTTAGAATGATTATTATCACCTGGATTGAGAGGTTTTCAACTTCTTTATGATAAAAGTTTAAAGCAACAAGAGCCAACAAAATATTAAGCCTGTCTATAGCAGATATCAAATCTGTATCATGTGCATGTTAATCCCATCTTTGGTCATTTTCGTTATCAATTGCCACTCGACATGCTTGTACTTGTGAGTGATTTGTCTTATATTGAATGAATATTGCAGATTGTGTCGAAGATTTTGTCTGAGCCCATAAGGTCTCACAAGGATCTGGACAAAGATTCTGCACCATTGTATCATAAGGCTGTGAAATTTTACGAGGGAATTTCAAAGCAACTTGTGCATCAAGGGCATGTGTTGGATGTTTTTGCTTGTGCACTTGAACAGGTAACATCAAATAATATTCACCAGAATTTGATATAAATGCTTTCACTTATTTAATCAGTTCCAAGTTTATAAAATAGATGATTGAAAGTCACTTCTAGGTTGAGTGCTTAAGTTTCTCCTTTCATACCTGGTGATTTTCTTTTATAGAGAGATTTGGTATTTATATGACCATGCTCTTATATAAACACAGTGAAAAAAGAAATACGTTCAATCATTCATGGATAAAAGTATAACCAATTGATAAGAGAGGATTACAACTGTAATGACACATGTATTTTGTGAGTAAGAAGAGAGTTTGAGAGAGAATACATCTTGATAACTCCTTAAGCTTTTGGGGTTTAAATAGCCAACTATATTTTTTTTGGTTTCCCATTTGGTGTTCAATACCTGCATTGGAGCCCGACTAATCCGGATTGGCACTGCGTAGGGCCCCATTTGGGGGGAGCGCTCCGTAGTCCGTACTAAGGATTTTTCCATAACCAGACTCGAACTCGAGACCTCTGGTTAAGGGAGGAGCAGTCCCATCCACTGCACCACATCCTTTGATGGTGAGTAGCTAACTATGTTACATGCTCCAAAAAGAAAAGAAAATTACTACATAATTACAGTAGGGATAAATCAAGCTATCTACTATATTTACACTTATTCTAGAATATTCTTAGGATTCTAAAACTCCCCTCACGCTGGTGGTGCATACAAATCATATGTGCCAAGCTTGCTACATATATAACTTGTTCTTGGACCGCAAGGACTTGATGAATATGTTTGCAAGCTGATCATTTGACCGCACAAACTTTATGACGATGTCTCTTGAGAGTACCTTCATTTCTGATGAAATGACAAATCATTTTCTGTGTTTGATTCTCTCGTGAAACACTGAATTTGATCTAATGTGAAGTGCAACATCATTATTACACAGAAGTTCCCCTTTTTTCAGTATCTCCAAATTTTAATTCTTTCAGTATTTACTTAATCCATATGAGTTCATACGTAGCCACTACCATAACTTGATATTCTACTTCTCTGCTTGATCGTGCAACCACATTTTGTTCCTTACTTTTCCACCTTGTGACCCCTTGCTATTTTCTGTTTGGCTGTTTTCTTTTACTTATATGGAACCTGTTTCATGCTAGGTTGGCCTTGCTGAAATTAAAGTTGCATGTGAGAAAACTGGTGGACTTGTTGTTCTGGCAGAAAGTTTTGGCCATAGTGTTTTCAAGGATTCTCTGAAACAAGTTTTCCAGTCAGGTGGCAATGATCTTGGACTGTCATCAAAGTAAGGTTTAATTGAACATTCTTTGGTTTGTTGCTTCCCAACCCTGGCCTCTTAAAAAAAGCAAAAAGAAATTTCCAGATGAAATCTAGGACTTGAGAGCCTCTAATTTCTGATCTAACTTTTGGATAATACCTCTAATGACATCTCATTATCATTCCGTCGTTGCCAAGTAATTATGATGGCACTAAGCCTATTAATGTGTTTTGGTTTTTCTCTTTCCACTTTGACAATGTGCACATTATTCAGTATATTGACTCGATTCTTTGCCAATTCCTTTATGAATCTTGATGTTGTGATTTTTTGTGAATGTGAAAACACTTAATTCTTACTTGATCTGGTTCCAATCAATCTTCATGTCCCCCATTTGATGAATTTCTTTTGCTCATCCATCTTTGCAAATTTGTTTGTATGCTTTACTTCATAAGAAACTTAAATATCCCAAGTAGGCTACTTTTCAACCGTTAATCGCCATATAGTCATATACAATGGTTTATTTATTACAATTGCTTATTTCTTTTTTGCTCCAGCTTAATATATAATGCAAATTTACCCCAACTTTGCATTTTAAAAAGTTCTTCTTTAAATGCTGTGAGAAATATTGGAAAAGAATATTATTGAATTGATTTTATTTACATTATTACAGTGACCATATTTATAGACACTACAAGTCCTTTTCCATCTAGGACACTACAATACAATCCTTTTCTAAGTAGGACACTATATAATATTCCTATTCCTATTACTATTACTATTCCTATTCTAAGTAGGATTGTATATACCTATTACTATTCTAACACTCCCCCTCAAGCTAGTGCATACAAATCATATGTATCTAACTTGTTACAAATGTAATTTGTTACAAATGTAATTAATACGAGGACCGATGAGGAGTTTGGTGAAATATCTGCAAGTTGATTACTCGACTTCACAAAATTGACAGTGAATCTCAATGTGCTTAGTCTTCTCTTGAAATACTGGATTTGATGCATAATGCCGATAAAATAGAGAGTGATAAATTATAGTGTTGAACTTCCCAAACCAAGCTTGCACAGAGTGTTTCAAACCATAGAGTGCTACTAAACTCCCCCCTATGAGCAACAAAATTAAGTGGTTGCTCCATATAAACTTCTTCACAATGCAATAGTTGTCGGAAAGTGCTCGAGATCTAGTATAAAGTATATGGATCATGTTGGAATCAATAGATGAGTCGATATTAAACAAGAAAGTCACCGAAAAAACAGGTCGGAGCATGCTCATATGTCGGAGTATTAGATTTGATGGCTAAAAGTGGTCACAACCTAACAAATAATATTATATAGGGAGGGTCAGAATGATGGCATGACCTAACGGAAAAATAGAAATTATAAAGGAAAGGTCGGATTGACAGCATGATCCTATTAAAAAAAGAAACAATATGGGTAGGGTCAGAATGATGGCACAACCCTATTGAAAAAGAGAAATTATATGGGTAGGATCGAAATGATGGCACAACCCTTACGCAAATAATATTTGAGGAGTCACCAGAAAGACAAATGGAACTATGCAAATCAAATATGAGGAGTCACCGAAAAGACACACGGTGCTATGCAACTCAGATATGAGATAGTAGTTCGAAAAAATCCACGGTACTGCGTAAATTAAATATGAAAAGTAGTCCAGAGAGATGCACAGTGCTACGCAAATCAGAAATGCAAAAAAGGTAGTCACCGGAAGGATGACACAGTGCTACACAAATTAAATATGAAAAAAGTAGTCACCGGAATGATGACACAGTGCTACAGAAATTAAATATGAAATAGTAGTCACTGGAATGATGGCACAGTGCTACACAAATTAGATATAAGAAAGTAGCCACCAGAATGATGGCACGGTGCTGCACAAATTGAATATGAAAAGTAGTCACCGGAAAGACAGCACGGTGCTACAAATACCGACAGATATGGGGTTGACACAAAACAACCCTATAAAGTCATCGGAAGTTGATGACCTGCCTGGCTGAGTTTTCTTCCCCTGAATATGGGGTTCATGCATATATCATTGACCTTACTTTTATTAACATAATCATTGGCCAAACGGGCGGCATATATGGATAATATTCACCCGCTGGTAGCGGAAGCTCTTTAATTCTCTACCAAGTTCGCAGAGGCTCTGATACCATGTGAGAAATATTGGAAAAGAATATTATTGAATTGTTTGTATCTACATTATTACTGAGAGACTATATTTCTACAATAGACTCCTTTTCCAACTAGGACACTATAATACAATCCTTTTCTAGGTAGGACACTATATACTATTCCTATTTCTATTACTATTATTATTCCTATTCTAAGTAGGATTGTATATACCTATTACTATTCTAACAAATGCAATGACTACTTGTTCCAACGATTTGTTTCTACGGTATATTTTTTCTTTTTCAGGCCAACTTGTAAAAAAATAAAAATTGACTCGAACTCCATCATTTTAGCCAAATGCAATTAGTTTAATCCGAAATTATGAAGTATCAACTGTGTATTTCTTCTTTAGATGCGATTGCTATGTATTTCAATTGTGTATTTTTCTTTTCAGGCCAAAATCAATTTTTAAAAAAACTTTAAGTTCCATTATTTTTAGTCAAATTTAAAAAGGTTTAACCAAAATAATAGAGTTGTGACTTTGTACTTCTTTTTTATTTCTTATTTAGATGCGATGACTATTGATTTCAACTATTATATTTTTCTTTTTCTGACCAAATCTATAAAAAGAACTATTTGGTTAGTGCTAGCTCCTTTATTTTCAGCAAAATAAAAAGTTTTAGAAAAATAATTAAGTTCCAACTGTATATTCTTATTCTATCTTATTTAGATTTAATGACCATCTGTTTCAACAACGTATTTCTATTTTTCGGGTATAATCTGTAGCAAAAGAATTGATTGAAATTTATTACTTTTAGCCAAATAAAAATTTTCGCCTGAAAGTGGAGTTCTAGCCAAGTTATTTTACTAATTTGGCCAGAAAAAATCTAAAAAATTAATGAATTTTAAAAAAGTATCTTTTTAATGATGCTATGTGGGCAAAGAATCCACATAGCAGACGAGTGTATCTCCCACTCTCTTAGGATGAGATCTTGTGGGGTAAAGGGCTAAAGGCTATCAATTAGCCAAGTTCAGGCCACACTTCAGAAACAACATATGCATCAGTGTGGGGGATGGTCTAAAGACACAGTTCTGGAATGAAATATGGTTAGGGGAAGACAATTTGAGAAACCTATTTCCTCATTTGTATACCCTGAGTTTGCAGAGCAATGCCACTGTGGCACAAGTCTGTAGTCAACAGGGTTGGGATCTAATTTTTAGAAGAGCATTAAACGATTGGGAAATTGTGGAAATTGCCAAGTTATTAGAGGTCCTCAATAATTTCCCAGGTACATCTCCAAGATCTGACAAGCCAATATGGAAAATACACAAGCAAGGGGTCTACACAGTGAAGTCATGCTATTGGAAGATGAACTACAATATTTCATTGACTGAGAGATGCCCATGGAAACTAATTTGGAAGGTGAAATGTCCACCGAAAGTCTCATGTTTTGTTTGGCTACTGATTAGGAAAGCATGCCTTACTCATGAAGTTTTACAGAAAAGAGGCATGCTTATCTGTACGAGATGTTTTATGTGTGAACATGAAGCTGAGGTAAACAATCATCTGTTCATTCACTGTCAAACAGCTGCAAGGTTGTGGAATACATTTTTGTGCATTCTGAGGATTAGCTGGGTGATGCCAAAGACTACTTTGGAGGTCCTGAACAGCTGGACAGGAGTTGGAAGTAGAGGCAAGACGGAAGAATGGTGGTGCTCATCCCAGCATGTATCTGGTGGTCCATATGGAAGGAAAGGAATGCTACGTGTTTTGAAGGACAAAAAATCAATTTTCAGAGCATTAAAACAAACTGTATTAGTCTTCTATTTTTTTGGTGTAAACAAGATTTGATGGGGGATGGGGTAGAATTAGTTGATTTCTTAGGAAACTTGTAATCTGATTACCATCATGGAGGTGTGCTCATCACACTATGGGATGTAAGTTTCCAATTCATCATCTTGGTTGATGAATTTTTTTGTGAATACAAAGTTACCCTTGTCTCAAAAAAAAACTACATATAGTTTAAGTGTGTAACTAATAATTCGTACCAAGTTTAGGGGGTCTTTAGGTATTCTGCCAAAATGTTTAATTTATTAGTCTGATGATATGGTAGAGGGAGATAAACTAGATGCAGTTTTTGGTTGAGAAAATGATGGGCAAACTTGGGCAATTAGAGAGAACAACATTCAAAGGCTATAGTGGTGGGATAAAGATGAATATGGGCAGTGGAAACAGAGGAAGTGCTTGCTGGCGAAAGCACAATTCAACCAAGAGTTGGGAATGATGATGCGAGTAACCAGAGAAGGGGAGGGGATGAGGGGTATAGAGGGGGCCTAACTGATTTGGGTAGTTTAGTGCTTCAGATCAGCTTCTAAGCAAACTCACTTGGGCTTGACAATACAAGGTGATTTGATTAATTGACGGTTAACACTGAGCTCTCATACACAGCCTGATGAATTCAACTTAACTATGTTTACCATAAGTCTCTTTATTTTGATTGCAAACCATTTTGAGACCATTGATTGGAACTTTCTTTTGTTACTTTTGTGTCAATATTAACATGTTATACATAGTTCTGCACAAAATTCCACTCCAGATGCTGATGAGTGGTCTGAAACATTTTCATTTAGCATTGATATGTTATCAAGTTCTTACTCTGTCTTACAACTTAGGTAGTATCTTTGTTTGTCTGCAGCGGTATTTTTGAGGTAAATTGCTCAAAAGATATCAAAGTTCAGGGCGTTATTGGTCCTTGTGCATCACTTGAAAAGGTATGTTTTACTAATTGAAGTGCTTTCTCTCAAAGCTTTTAGGTACTTATTAATGGTGTCTTTCTACAGAAAGGTCCTTTGTGCTCTGAGGTAGTCGTAGGTCAGGGAAATACAACAGCTTGGAAGATGTGTGGTCTTGATAAAACTTCAACATTTTGTTTAATATTTGAAGTTGCCAAGAAGGAGAGCCCAGATGCGATTGCTCAATCTGCAAATCCACAGTTTTATTTCCAGTTTTTGACATAGTATGAACTTAGCTTATTATTTCTTGAAAAGTACTGACCAGTTTGTTTGTCTCTGATCAACCATTTCCTGACATCAAAAATATTCTTCTCCAGTTATCAGCACCCTAGCGGACAAATGAGACTTCGGGTTACTACTCTTTCTAGAAGATGGGTTGCTGGACCTGGAAGTGTACAGGCAAGGGTTCTTTATGCACTTTATGCTGTCTGTTTCTGTTTCTGGTGCTTTTTTTTGCCTTTCCTTTATCCTTAATGCTTTTTCCATGTAAACAAAAGTAAAAATCCGATGAGTTAAGTGGTTAAATCATGAAATTGTGGATACTGGGGTGGTTTAGATGGATAAGAAGAGAGATGGGAAAGATAGTTGCTCATCAGATTATAATAACCCTAGCTCCTTTCTCTCCAACAAGAACATGAAGTACTCAAATATCCTCTTTGGGAATGTAATAGGACATATTTAAGTTAAATAACTTTTGGATTTATATTGATTTGGTAATCATTTAAAAGTAGGCATAGTTGAGCTATGCTTGTTGTTATGGTCCCCTGATATGGATCTGGTTTTGGGGCGTTGTAGTGTGAAATCAAATGTTTTCTTCCTACGACCTATGGTGCTGGTTCGTTAAGAGAGAACCTGCAATCTCTTGAGTTTGAAGTACTCAAAGACTTGAATAATTTTCTGCTTTCATTTTCTCATACACCAGATAGTTTAAATACAATACTTATAAAATAACTACCTCTAGAAACTAGGACATGACTTCCTAACTTAACTGGAATGAAAGACTGCACTATTACAGGAAAATAACTGCTACTAAAGAGAAAATACTGCAGTAACTATTGGATAACTAAGGAGTGATAACACTTGTGAAGGCGATTAACCATTCTTTTGCCTCTTCCGTTTACAATACTTATGGTACAAAGTGAGGTATGTGTGCAGATTGATAGTTTGGGGAGTCATTAGGCGCTATTTGCAGTGCATTCTAGGCTCGTGCTTTGCTTTCCCACCTCAAACTCCTTGGAATCCTATTGGAGTGTGAATATCTACTATTGTGAGTCTCTGAGATTGTCGCTTTATCCTTAAATAGACCTAATATGATACTGAAATTAAAGGTAATGAGGGTTTTCGTTTCACACACTGTTGGTACCCAGAGGAGTTTTAGTTTTTTTTTTATGACAAGGAAAACCCGCAGCCGCTGCCCTTTTGGGTGCGCACAGGGTAAAACCCCCGCTCCTATGCAATAGCTCGCAAACCACATAGGAGAGGTAACCCACACTAGGCAAGCCCGGTGCGACGAGCTCGACCCAGAAGGCAAACCCCTTGCTTTCGCTGGCAAGGGGTTTCGAACTTGAGATCTCCAACATGGAAGTACCAAGCCCAAACCACTGGGCCACCCCGAAGGGTCAGAGGAGTTTTAGTAATCTCTGGCCATTGAAATTAGATCTTTAGATAAGGCTCTCTGCAGTCATCTATTGGCCATTTGTCTCCTGCTACTCCACTAGTTTTAGCAGCAACTTGTAACCCTCTTTTGTTACAAGTTCATCAATAAGTATCAACAATGTAAATACTACGATCTAATTGTTGATATCCTTTTAACTTCTGCTGTCCGACATCAACTTTTTTCTTTTACATTTTAGGTTGTCTTGAAATGTCCACTTTCTATCCTTTGAAGCCTTTTCTTTGCACTTATCAATACTCATCTAATATTTTACTTTTAAGAAGTACTATGGGATCATTATATAAAAGTACTTCGGGATCAATTTTTATTTTTTTAAAAAAGTATTCAGATTATTTGAAAAGTCAACTTTATCTTTTCATTTCTGCCCATTTTTATTTAGCTACAATAAGAAGTCAACTGTTATGGTCCCATGATATGGATCTGGTTATGGGGGCGTTGTAGTGTGAAATCGAATGTTTTCTTCCTACGACATATGGTGCTGGTTCGTTAAGAGAGAACCTGCAATCTCTTGAGTTCGAAGTACTCAAAGATTTAGTAATTTTTGCATTACATTTCACTGAAGTCAAATACACTTTGTAAGAGCCTATTTTGTGGAGCTGTGACACCAATGATGGCTTGCAAAGAAATTTCAGGTTGATCTGTATTAGGATTTGTCTCTTGTTCCAGAGATTCTTCCTCTTCGTCTAGGTAATCAATCCAGAATAATTTCTTGCACTGATGGCCCCGAGTGAAGACTTCATCACACTTGAAGCAGAGACCCTTAAGCCTCGTTTCATCCATCTCAAATCTAGTCAATTTCCTTGCAAATCTGGTGTGCTATGGGGGTGAGAAATCTGTTGTTTTGGATCTGCGAGCTTCTAATAGTTGCGAACGAAAGCCCCTAAGGCCTAGCTCAAGTGGCAAAAGGTGGAGGATTTGTGGCTTAGGTCGCAGGTTCAAGCCCCACACCATGCAAAGCGAAGTCTGGTATTTAAGTGGAGAAGGGTAGAGGGGCGGGCCCATTATCCACCGAGTTTAGAAGGCTGTGATTGGTCCAAAGGACGGGTCACAGACGGAATTCTCGGTTATCAAAAAAAAAAATAAAAAAAAAATAGTTGCGAACGAAAAGGTTGTCCCTTGCGTTCATAATGCCGGGATAAACTCATCGTTGTAGCCAAATCTAGAGGATTATGCAACTCAACCTCAATTGCTATATAATCCACAAGACCACTTATATAAAGTTCAATCTTTTGAGATTGTGTGAGTGTACCAACCCGGGAAACTAACTGCTCAAACTTTTCTTGGTAATTTGCCACGGACCCAATCTGGCACAACTAAGCCAATTCTCCTAACTTTTGACTTCTGATTGGTGGCCCAAAACGAAGGTTACAATGACAATTTGAATTCATCCCAAGACGGTTGAAGCATATCTGTCTCTAGTTGAAGAAACCAAAGTTGTGCATTCCCCTCCAAATGAAAAGAAGCAAGTCCAACTTTTCCTCCGTTGGAGTTTGTTGATGTCGAAAGAAGTGGTCACATCTGGTCAGCCATCCCAAAGGGTCCCCTTGGCCAGTAAACCTTGGAAAATCCAACTTTGTATACCTAGGAATGATGGAACTTCCTCCAGCATCTGATCCTGACCCTCCTGCCACTCTACTTTTACTCTTCCAACCCTGATTCTGATTGGCATGTTCAGTTGATTCAGAATCGACCTTCAAATTCACTAGATCCTTTGTGAGTGCATCTAAGCGAGCATTTATTGCTTCCTGTCTCGCTATATTGGTTGCACGTTCTTCTTGAAACAAATTCACCAATAGTGCCAGTTGATGTTGAATTTGATCTCCCATAACACCCACCATCTCTGATACCAAGTTGTTATGGTCCCTTGATATGGATTGGTTATGGGGAAGTGGAGGAATGACCTCCTTACTGTAACAACTGCTACGCAGAAAATGAAAACATAAATACTTAAAAGCTGTAGTAATCTACTGCGAACAACTAAATAATTTATAAGCTAAAGTAATCTACTTTCTAATTTCCTTAAATCTCCCATGTGTAAACCGTTGGTAGACTAAAGGGGTGCTATCATTAACCTTTCATCATTCTAGTTGAATTCGAACCGAATCAGAATCTTGTGAACCCTGAAATGCAGTTCGACTAACTACCAGTGTCCTTCAATCTTAATAATACTATCCTTTTTATTGCAATGCGGCACTAAACTTAAACCTTGTTGCTAACTGAAACTATTTTAATCACATCACAAGTAGGTATGTTACTAGGTCAGAGGTTTGAGTTGATATGTCTTGAAAACATCTGGGTCCGAGTTTTCATTGCTTTGCTAGATATCTTAAATATTTGTACTTGTTTTAGAAAAGGTACAAAGGACTGAGGGGACTGAATTCGGAGTCTGATTTTAATGTATATTTTTCCTATTTAAAGTTATTTATCAGCTTATTGACAATTATGCCACTAAAATTGAAAACCTTATAGATTTATTCATGGTTGCTTTAGAGATAAAGTAAATAGGATATAGTTTTTAATGCTTATCTATCTCACTGTTTCAGTAAAAAGTTTGTCTTCTGTATTTTATAGGACCTCATTGCTGGATTTGATCAAGAAGCAGCTGCTGTGGTAATGGCACGACAAGTTTCTTTCAAAATGGAAACCGAGGTATCATCCTCTTGGTCTTATTACAGATGATTTAACCTTGTATCTGGTTGTATGTTTTGTTTTCTGTCCAAGAAGTTTTGCTTTCTTTACTATGACTTGCTATCTTGCACTATTGTTTCTTTACCTTTTGGAAACCCGCTTCCACTTTCTTCTGCAGGCTGATTTTGATCCCATCAGATGGCTGGATAAGTCATTGATACACATATGTTCTCGGTTTGGTGACTACCAAAAAGATACTCCATCTTCTTTCACTCTATCTCCTCGTTTTTCAATATTTCCCCAGTTTATGTTTCACTTGCGGCGGTCTCAGTTTGTCCAGGTATATTTTCATCTTGATTGTAAACATCAAGCATATTACTTTCTTACATTTCTGTCTCTACCATCATGCTCAATTTTTAAGCATCAACTCTGGCTCAGGTCTTTGGAAACAGTCCAGATGAGACGGCATATTTTAGAATGATTCTGAACCGGGAAAATGTTGCTAACTCAGTCGTGATGATTCAGCCCTCTTTGATATCTTATTCTTTTCATTCTGGTCCGGAACCAGTCCTCCTTGATGTGGCGGCAATTGCTGCTGATAGAATCCTTCTTCTAGATTCTTATTTTACCATTGTCGTGTTTCATGGATCAACTATTGCTCAATGGAGAAAACTTGGATATCATGAACAGCCTGAACATCAGGTAGCCTTCTTTTCAGTCTGAACTAAACACTAAAGATTTAAAAACTTTTATCAATTGCTGATTTGAGGATTTTATGTCAAGTAATTTGATCTCAGACTAGCTTTCTTTTCGTTGCTGGTTTGAACATGATATATAGGATTACCCCACAGACACACATGCGTGAGAGAGTAAATAACAACTTCATATTTTAATTGATTCATGGATCCATATCTTTCAAGGGAACAATTTGTGCTCTTTTGCATCGAATGCAGACACTTCAAAGAGTCACCGTGACTGGATAGATGCAACACTGGTTGCACATGTGTTCGATCTAATCTTATTTTCACCATCAGACACATGATAATTGTCGGGGGGACTTGAATAAAAATCCATAAACCAGCTTTTACTTTTTGTTCGATACAAAAATCAAAGTGTAGTATCAGCAATGATGTGGAAAAGGTGTCCTCAGCATCCTTGGGTTCCATGACCTACAGTTTGCTTTGTAGCCTGCTTTAAACAATTAATCTTATTTCTGAGACCATTTTGATTCTGGTCCTATTGTCTATGTCATGGTGCACAGAAATCATGATGATTTGGATTTGAGTTTGCTCGTCATTTATGTGACCTTAAATTTACTCTATGGCAGGCATTTGCTGAACTATTAAAATCTCCTAGAGAAGATGCAGAGGCCATTGTTCGTGAAAGATTTCCAGTACCTCGTTTGGTCATTTGTGATCAATATGGATCTCAGGTTACTAACTATGCTTTCTGTCTAGTCCTCCTTAATGTATATATATTTTCTGTGTTTGTGATGCATGTGCCTTTATTTAGATTTTACAGCAGATATTGATCTGTTTTCTTCAGTTTTGTAGTTCTTTTTTACATATTTGAATTTTTTCTTAAACAACATGAGGTTTGTGATATAACATTTTTGTCTGCAATTCATGTTTTGAACAAAAGGTTCGGATTGACACTTTGAGTTGATATCTGTGCTAAAGTGCCATGTTAAAGATGATAGCTTTCTTCTAACTAAACTTGTTTTCTTCCTTTGAAACTTGGCCCAAAAGCTAATCATGTTTCACTTATACGGAAATAATTTGTTTGTGTTGCTTATTAAGCAGCTCTAGTAGAAAAACTCTGGAAACAATCATCAGACACTTTTTACCTGCTTTTGATATATCTTTTCTTTAAGTTGCCTATTGCATTCTTCTCCTTTCTTTGTCGAAAGATCTGGTGGCCATAGTGAAAACTAGATCTGGACATCAAAATATTTGTGATAGTTGCTCATTCCTGGAAAGAATTCATTATCTTTTTTCCAAAGTTGGTATCAACTTGAAGTTATCTTCTGCTTGTATTATATAGAATAATTTTCTTTTAGGCAAAAGTAATTTTATAATAAGATCAATCTTTTCTATACAGGCCCGTTTTATGCTAGCAAAGTTGAATCCGTCTGCCACATACAACTCTGATGCTCCTCCAATTCCTGGTGGAGATATCATATTCACGGATGACGTTAGTTTTGAGGTTTTCTTGGATCATCTGCAGCGGTTGGCTGTTCATTAGAGTCCACGACACATCTTCAGAGTCTAGCAGTTATAAGCGGAGAATTTTGTAAACTTTTTTCATTTGGATTGATTGTACAGCAAGACAATTTGACATTTAATTTTGATATCATTTTTACATGGCTTATTTATTTGCAATATCTTGTAATGCTTCTGTATTATATACTCTCTGAGGTTTTGATAGACATCAAAGAAAGAAAAAAAACTTGTAACATTGTGGTGAGAACAAACATCTCTACTGCAAGTGGATTCAGTTTATAATTATAAGGGCCTGAGTTATGTTATAAATTCAAAATTAACTACTTGCACACGACAGTAAGTCGGATAAAATACATTTGGTTTTCTCTTGCTACAATTTTTCTTACTGTTTTCTTGCTTTTCTTTTTCGTAATTGTTGTTTAATGTTTCTCTACTACTCCCATTGCCTTCAAGATGAATCTATTATAACTGTAAAGATCTCTCATTAATTTTCTTTTAACTCTTCCAACAAAAGATGTGGAATATTTCTATATTGGAGTAGCACTATTCTACTAATTATGAGATTTATATACATACAGCTTTGAATATATTCAACTAATCAAATTTGGGTTTTGATACGACGCTCTCTTAAAATACCTTCAGGCTTCAACTATGACTTAATTATTTTCTTCCAATATCAAGCTGTATTTTTATTTTTATTTATAACCGAGAAATCCATTTATGACCCGCCCTTTGGACCAATATCAAGCTGTTTTTAGTGTTCCCATCACTCATCAGTTCTGCTATCTACTCTCTCCGTTCACTTTAACTGCTCATTTCAAATTATTTCTCAAAGTCAATTAAAAATTATGCACCAATTAATATGAATATCATGGTAAAATATGCATTTCGTTTCAATTTATTTGTCTTACTTTTCTTTTTAGTCCATCACATAAAGAATGCCTAAAAGGTCATAGGTTTTCATTTACTGAATGCAACTCATGGTAGTTGATGGAATTGCTATTCATGTTGGTGAAATATGTGCAGGGCATTGAGAGAGGACGAGTTGAGATTTATGTTGTTCGAACTCTCCAACAATATTGCCTCATCCATGTCAGAATCTCAAAAGATGCACTACCTTTGGAGTACTCGACATGCACCTATCAACATTTTTGAAGAGTCCGAGCAACATAGGCTGAGATTGCATGCATACACCAACTGCGATCTCTCACAATGAGGGTCGATGTCATTACATTGACCATTGATAAGGTGACATTCTTTTTAAAACGAAAATAATGAAAACATAATCTTCTTTAATGCCTTCTTATTTATCTTACATAATTTTACAGGATGATAGAATTTCTTAAAGCACATATAAACGTGTGCTTGGGATAGTTTTGCCACTTTATTTTACAACTGAAATACCAAATTATTAACCAAGCAAAGTGATAGGGAAAAGTTCTATAAATTCTTTATCACTCAAATAAAAATTGTTTCCAAACTATATATCCCCTTTGCTGAGGATGGGGTTCTGATTTCCTTTCTTCAGAACAAAAATCTTATACCAGCTCATGAATTTAGCTGTGAATTCTGCAGTGAAAAAATAGAGTCAATCAACTTTGATTCTAAACACGTTTCTTGTGTAAATCAGACGTTATATAAACTTGAAGTATGAGTTACCGGTGTACTTCTATACATATGGCCTTAAGGTGAATCTAATGTGTCAAGAAAGTATAAGCATAGCTGCATAGGTGAAAATATATAATCCTAAAAATTTATGTTTGTCCAGGTTTCAAAATGCATGTTATTTACAAATGATATTGTTACAGTTAACGAAACTTGCAGATGAGAGTAGAGGAGCACACTCATCTAGGATAAATAGATGTAGGACAAGATTTCAACTGGGCAAGGTCCGCGCCCATAGAAAATTATGGTGAAATAAGATTCAATGGGATTGTGGTGCCTAAGATGAATAGTTATGATATTCAGGTTTAGTCCTCCAAGATAATGACAAATAATTCAAATGCTTGTCTTACCTTCAATTTTCATAAATTTGTGAACAATCTTTTTTACTGAATCGTTATCACTTTTACCCTGATCGTGATCATTTGAATTTATCTGGAAGAAGGAATAATGAAATGTTGAGTTAATTATTTGACTCTATGATAATGTCTTTTAATGGTGAAATGTGTAAACTTCCTTACATTATACTTCATTTTCAGAATGTCCATGTCTTTGTGGAACTGGTCATCCAAATTACTCTTTAGTTCTTCAAACACAGTCTGCATATCACAGAATGGCGTAAAACAAAGTTAGTCAATTATTTCAAACAAAAGGTATAAGGAGTAAGAAGCTCTTACATTAAAGATGAATTCAGCAGATACATTGTGCTCTATCAAATTCTGCAATTTCCCACGGATATCGTATAGCCTGAGAAAGAAATGAACTCTTGATGTTACTATTCTGAGTGCTGGAAATTCGTAATTGGGGAGTCAAGCAAGAGCCTCAATATGAAATAAATAATGTCCTCATAGTCATAGAAATTTCCTTCCAATGTACTCTTTCCGTTTCATTTTATATGACAGTGTTTGATTGGACACAGAGTTATAAAAGAATGATTTTTGACATATACCAAAAGCATCCTTGTTAAACATATTGTAACATTTACATGGCTGTAAAATCATGACAGTTTGAAGAGTTTTGAAATATAGAAAGATATTATCCTTTTCGAAACAGACTAAAAAAAAAAGAGTGTCACATAATAACTTTTTGATGATGTGAAATTATACTCACTGCTTTGGACTTTGCTCTTCAATTATGTTTTTAGCGATCTTTGCAATGTCGTCTTCCCACCCTGTCTTGATTTCTTGATTCTCAGTCAAGGAAGTGCTGATAATAACACATTCTCCTATAGTTAGTGAGTGGACAATACCAAAGATGAATCTTTTCGCAAATAGACAATCCAGATAAACAAATGTATAAAATTAAATTCTCTATAAAAACGTTACTTGAAGTGCCAGGTAGCTTCAAAAGAGCGAATTGCTTGGCGTAGGTTACTTTTAGAGGTACTAGCAATCCTCGCTGCCATTTGGTGTGGTAGTTCTATTCCTTCCTGTTGTGCTATGAATTTCAAGACGTCTACAATCTGTCAACAAGAAATGCTTTTTCAAGTTAATTTATGCATATTGAATCTCTAAGTGTAAGTATTATACTGATTATGTAAAATATCTTTTATGTTCTCAATGTATATATATTGGAACTGTGTGTACGAACCTCATCATCTGAAGGTTTTTGAAGATGAAAAACTTTGCAAATAGACTTAATTGGCTGGAGCTTTGTGCTATCGCTGCAGCAAAAGAAGACCTTATAACAACCTTCATATCTCTCTATCATCCATTTGATATATAACAATGCGTCTGTCGATAGTTTGTCTGCCTCACCAAGAATGATAGCTGTGTACATTACAAAATAAAGTGATAACATTATGTCCAATTCTCGGTGCTAGCTAGAAATTGAAAAAAAAAGGCGGTAATACCTTTACAGTTATCAGGATTTGGAGGTGCAGATCTGCTGGATGATTTGTGCTTTCTCTCCTTGATTAGTTGTACTAGGACATGTTTCTCATAGCCTTTAGTTTCAGAGAGATTGATCTCAAGATGTTTGTTCGATTCCTTCACATTTACTTTGATGCTGGGAACTGATTCTCCCTGAAATGCATTTTGAGAATAAGCTACTTTCACTATCTTCATATTAGTTTCCGAGTTTTGTATGCCTAACATATCGAAAGAAATACAATAGAAAGAAAGATGGCAGGGGATTGATACCTTTAAGTGGAACACCTTGCACTTATCTCTTGCCTGTAAAAAAAGCAAAGAGATCATCACGAATCATGGAAATGTACGTTTAATTTTCTATTTTATTAGTGTTTTTTCAGTTGTTATAACAGATATCCTGTCTCATTTTTCAGGTTCCTAATTCCACTCGTATGCACATTGTTTGTAGTAATCTTTGAGGTGACTTAATACTCTCGTGTTATTCATCGTTCTTCACATCGAGATTTTATTACTGAATTGTCAACGCAACACAGTTTCTGTATTTAACTTTTAATATTTTTGTAGCTTTAAAGAGAATCCTTATAAACATACCTGTACTTTATCATGTCCATAAATTTCACGAAGCAGAGCAAATATCATGGTTCTTTTCCCTACTCCTGGCAGTCCTGCAAATATGAAATGGCGAATACTGCCATCTGTTTCTGCCTGCAAAATTTTTATAATCGAAAAGAATTGTAGTGTGTTAGTATTCTTTTGCTATCAATAAGGAAAATTCCGAAAAAATGTTGTTGAAGGATTATTTTCATACCAGAGCCTTCAATTCTAGTGCAATATTTCGATTGCATAGAAAATCTTTAAGATCATTAGGCCTATACTTGTCAGCCCATGTAAATCTTTTGTCAATCTGTTTTTCAGGAACTGTCATATCTTTCACATTTTGAGTTGGTGAAGCTGGTAATGGTAGTAATACTGATTCAATTTCTTCGTCTTGCGATGTTTGTAATATTAATGGAGTTGGTGGTGGAGATGGTAATGTCAATTTTATCGGTGATGTTACTGGCTGTGCAGGTGCAGGTGCAGGGGCAGGGGCAGGGGCTGGTAGTAGTACTTTATTATTTGTTTGCATTTCTGATGCTCTCTCCCTCAAAGGCTTCCCCTGATCTAATTGTGAAATTCTACTTTTGGTTCTTCTTCTAACTCCTTTTGAATGTATACCAAGTTCTTCTCCGATTGTCGTTCTGACTACTTTTGTCTCAGATGAAGAAGGATCACGGATGTTCTTCTTCCCCGAAGAAACATTCAAGAAGGAGGATGCTCGTTCTTCTTTGCCTTTGCGTACAAAGTAAGATGCACTCCACTCTTGTACCTATTGTAACATAACATAAATATAATTACATAATTAATAGTTATGTGCTCTAGATTTCTTTATCAAGTAGATGAGATGATCAGAAACTTCAATAATACGTACCTTGATAGCTAAATTTGATTTAGAACTGTTACTTGTTGAAGAAGCTGATAAGCTGCTATCTTTCCCAGGAGTACTACCTGCTAACGACTTCTGTCGATTAATCTCTTTGGATGAATCAGTAAGTCCTTTGTAATATGGACTTCTTGCAGAGTATCTCTTTTCTTCTTGATTTGCATTTCTTTTGTTGAATTCATCGAGGTTATTACTCCTCGAATTCTTTGAAGACGATGATCCTCTCTTTCTTTCCTCATCGACCTTTTTATGCCATGATGGTTTCAATGAGTCATCTGAATTTGTTGATCTGACATTTTGAGTTTCTGATATCTTGCAGGGAACAGATTTTGAACGCGGGATCGATGGATTTTTCGACATTATTGAAGAGCTGAGATTGAAACTTGCTGTTTTTCTTTTGTAGGATCAATTGAAAGGGACTATGGAAGTTAACAAAATGAAGATGTTTGATGTGAATGAAAAAAAAATAAGATTTGTTTCTACAGTAAGTCCATGGGCGATCATCCAGAGATGCTACGTTATTACCAATGTTTCCTTTCTTTTTTGATCATCAGTGTACACAGTGGCGGAGTCAGAATTTTCATTAAGAAGTAAAACACATGACGATCAACATCTACGGTATATAGACATAAAAAATAATTTTTAACCATATATAAATAGTGTAATTGTTCATCGAAACCCCCACAGCCTACCTAGCTCTGTTGCATGGCTGTACTATTAATGTAGACAAGTATAGTCCATGCAAAAACAGCTGACTAATTTATGTGTAGTTTTTTAACTTTATTGTTTGGTTCCCTTCCATTTCCAGGGGTGTTTGTGCTGTCAGCTGTGTATCACATCTTCTAACACCAGTTTTAATGTCTATGTATGAACACTATAAAAACATTTATTTGTAATTTAGCAAAAACGTTATGGGGGTTGGATGAGGTGGGGAGTGGGGGTTCAAGGAAGTCAAAGGAAGGGGGCGTTGAGTGGGTGGGAAGAAGACAAATGAATCTGAAATGTTACTTATAAAACTTGTTTTTCTACTATTATAAGGGATTTCATTTTTCTGAAACTTATTTTTTTAGAGAAATATATTTTTCAAAACATTTTGACCGATCAAATATGAGAAAATTAGAAAACATTTTCCTCTATACCAAACACGCCACTATGTTTATTCTATATGTGATTATCTTCTAAAAAATAAGTCATGTTGATTAGCTTTGTCATTTTATATTAGGTTACCATCCATGCTTATCTATAATTATCTTGTGTAACGCTCCACTGCTGAGTCACTTCAAAAGTAAATCAATAACTCACCTTATACTTTTAGGAACCAAATGAGGAATCATACGTAGACTAGCTTGAACATTCGCCTGCTCTACAATGCCCTTTAAAGCTAGAGTTGAAATTGTTTGACGCTCTTCTCCTTTCCAGTGAATTGAATTACCGTTTATGTGAGATCTACTTGCCTTAGCAACAAAATTTCAAACCCTTATTATCAAATGTCTTAATGAAATAATTTTTTCACTAATTCTTACGTAGTTTCCTTCATCTACGATGGGTATATATTTTACTTGTATTAAATTTAATTTAAGTAAAACAAGTAACTAAAAAAATAAAATAAGTAGACGTCACTATTCCTATTAATGGATTTATGATGTAGACATCTTATCCTACAAACACAATTTTCAGCTTTTTACATAAAAGAAAAAAAGAAAAAGAACAGCTTTTCTCCATGCTATTAAATTATTTTCTTTATAAAAAGGGATATTTAAATTATTATTTTTTTACAAATAATAACCTTGTCAATGCAGTCAAAAGTTGATCAATTCTAACATATCGCGACTCCAAATAATATTTACATCATCATCTCATTCCAAACCTACATTTTCTGTCGGTTTAATATTCATATTGAGGTTCTGACGATTAAATGTGAATTGTGACACATTCAATAGAATTTTTTTTTTTCAATTTAGAGTTTCAAATTCAAAATCCCTAATTAAGAATGAAGGGATCTCAATCATCTCACTGTAATCCAAGTTGAACTATTAAAAAAAAAAACGAGAATAACAACCTACTTGGTAAAACTTAATTGGGTCAAAATTGTTACAAATATAACTCTTTAAATATTGACTATTGTATATCTCGAAGGGTACGTACGTGTGGTGAAACTTTGGGATTTCCACAATTATTATTTTTTAAAATGCTACTAATTACAAAGCTTGAACTCCCCATATTATATTATTCTTTTTTTTTCCTGTATAATTAATTGCATTAAAAATACTTTTAATTAGTTTAATTATTTATGTCATTTTCCAAATGTGTACATAGTTGCCGCAGCGTATCACTTGGCGACTTACCTTTCAGATGAGATCATCTGTAATTATTCCCTACCTTGACAATTTTCGGGACAAAACTTTTTTTATTATTATCTCGAAAAACTTAACAACACTCAATGTTTGTATTAAAGTATTTTATTTTATGTTTAAGAAAGAAAACTAATACTAATTGGAATTTGTAATACCATGATGAGCTCGTCTTGATCACATGAGATCCAAATAATTAAGGCATATTAGAAATGAAGAAAAGAGGAGGAAAATATATAGGAGTATACAAGTTTATTTTTTTATTATACATATCTGTATATTTTTAACACACTAAAACGTTTTTGCTGAAGTCAGATTTATTTATTTTTTCGAAAAAGTCAAACTAGGAAATTTGATGCTTTGGAATTGGTTTCCCTTCTGGGATACACAAGTGGTGACACAATTTTTTTTAAAACCTATTAAGTCCAGTATAATCTATCTATTCACATTTAACACCTCTAGCTACCTTAAAATTAAAGTTAGCTCTAATAATTATCAATGTCATTTAAGATTGTTGAATGACTTTTTAGTTATGCCACAAAGGCTGGGGAGTTGTGCATAATGCAAGTAGATATTTTATTTTTTTTGGTTTTGAATGCGATCTCTTTGTAATCCACATTAGAGTTGATTAAATTAGTAATCGCGCATTGTATGACCTATTTTTGAGAGATGGAGAGGATAATGCTTCAAATAAAAAAAATTCCATTTTCATAATTAGTTGGAACGTGAGAGCCCTGAGTAAGGACTAAGAAAACCCAACCAAACTATTCTATCACAATCTATATGGATGAGTAGATATCTTTTCAAGTGCAAGTATAATACAAATATTAACCATGCAGTAATTAACACTAGATCTTTTCAGTGTAAATAATCACAAAATAAATTAAAATGGTCATATTTTAGTCGAATTAGTTTTCAACAAATCAGAGAAATATGGTTATACCTTTCATCATTGTATTACAAAAGTAGAAATTATAAATTAAAGAAAGTCTATATTTCAAGACCAAATTAACTAGACCTCCAACTTAATTAATGTCTGCATGTTTCTTGTCCAAAACCTCAATAACCTTGTTAGCTACTACACTTGCATACACTGTACAACCTTCACAAATCTGCATAAAATTGTCAAATAATATTTAATTTTAAACATATACTATTGATAAAATCACAAGTATTTGACATCATGAAACCAAATATATATCAATTAGTCCCTCCGTTTCAATTTGTTAATCTATTGTACTTTTCTTTTTAATCCATTTCAAAAAGAATATCGATTTGTTTTCCTTTTTGACAACTCTATATTCCAGTTATCCCACACGATATATTTAAGACCACTCTTGATACATTCTACATATCTCTAGTTTTCGATTAAGCTCTGTGTCAGGTCAATATCAGAGACAAACAAACTGAAACGGAAGGAGTAATGTAAATAGTGTAGAGAAAGGAGGAAAATGAAGCACCTTGGAGTTTAAGAGGTAGCTATAGTGATCTCCAATCAACCCACCAGCAACATGTTGGAGATCCAGCTGAAGCTCATCAAGTGCTTTTGATACCAATTGAAGGCAATTCACTCCCTTCAGTATTTGCTTCTGTTGAACAAGTTTAACAATCACTTCATCTTCCATAATTCTCACATCAACTTCAGTACTAGTATTCTTGGAAGTTTTTCTTTGATGATGCCAATTAGTAGATTTGTTCATCATCACTTGTTGATCATCTTGATTAGCTTCCATGATCACTGCACCATCTTCTTCTACTATTGATCTTTGCCTTTTGATTCTCTCTTTCTTTAAATCTACTTGAATTTTTAACTCATTTACTCTCATTTTCAGCTCATTGATGTAGCCAATTGCATCCGCGATAATTGTTGCTCTATCATTCTGCTATTCACAAAATTAAATTATGTCAATACTTTT